>BHFT01028937.1:0-48395 GCA_004320025.1 Laticauda laticaudata | reverse complement strand
TTGGGGCACTTTTGAGAGCGGATAACAACGGATGGAAAATTTGCTCATCCTCTGTGTCCTTTTTACATATGTTTTGCACCCGTCGGCCGATGTGACCTAGCCTTAAGATCCCTTGTGTAAAACTCATTTTTCCTATGAAGGAAGGAAGAATGCAAAAGATGTGTCCCACACAAACCACATGTACTGATCTTTGAAAAAAGAACAATAACCAATGGGTCTGTCTTATTTTAAATAAAATAGTTTGTTCTTCTAGCTCAGAATTAAGTAATGTGACTAACTGGCTCTCCTACCAAAATATGTATTATTATTATTGTTATTGTTGTTTATTGAATTTATATTGCCACCTATTCACCTATGGCGACTCAAGGTACTTACAGAATAGAAAAACCACATTTAAAACAATAAAAACTAACAAAAAGAATCAAATAAATTAGCATAATACAATATAACAAAATCACCCCTCAACTCAGCACCTTCTGGAAGAGTATTAGAGTGGGTTCGTTCTAATCTCTGGGGGAATGAAGTTCCAGAGAGAGGGCGCCACCACAGAGAGGGCCTTCTTCTGGGTCCCACCAGGTGTATCTCCCTCCGGCTTGGGACCTGCAACATTCCCTGCCTGCCCACTCTAATGGATCAAGTAGATATGACTGGCAAGAGACGGCCCCTCAGATAACCTGGTCCCAAGCCATGAAAGACTTTAAAAGTGACAACCAGCACCTTGAATTGCACCCTGAAGCAAATCAGCAATCAATGCAGCTCCTGCAGGAGATATGATACATGTGCACACTAGAGTCTGCACAAAACCATGCGGGGCGCTGCATTTTGCACCAAATGGAGCTTCCAATGTTCTTCAAGGGCAGCCCCATGTAGAGTACATTGCAACAGTCAAGAGGGGAAGTGACTAGGGCATGAGTGACTGTGAGTAGGGACCGTTGCTCCAGGAAAGGGTGTAGCTGGTGCACAATCCGTAATTGCACAAAGGCCCTCCTGGCCACAATCACCACCTGCTCTTCGAGTAGGAGCCGTGAGTCCAGGAAAATCCCTAAATTATGCACAGGGTCTGTTTGGGGTAGTGCCACCCCATCCAAGACCAAAGATGGCAATTCTCCCTGAGCCAACTAACCCCAAACCCAGAGTCACTTTATATTATAATAGCTATAATATCAGGTAAAAAAAAACAAACAAACCCTGTCTTCTGTTCTGTGTATCAAAATAGCATTTCCCATTGATGCAAATATTCATTAGATATTTTTATTTATACCCAATTCTTCAGACATAGATCGAAGAGAACAGACTTCAATTAAAAATGTGTAATCCCAAAAGAAACAATTAAGGAAAAAGAAACCATGAATATTGATATACTTCTTCATGTTATACAGTTCTCACATCAACTAAACCCTCATCTGGGCCTTGACTATGCAGGTGGAAAGCCGGTGTTCCTGAGTAACTTGTCCAACAATCCAAAATAGGTTTTTTTGCCAATCAGATCTGAATGGATGCATTGCTAATTCCAGGAGCCCTGGAATTATTTCTGTCATTATTATGTTTGTCAGTAATTAAGGAACACCAAGCATAATCATATGCACAAACTTCAGGCTATCAATCCATCTGAATATTCCCTTGCTTCTCTTGTTCCTTGAACCTATGTCCATCATATGAAACAGAATCTAAATTGGGACAGCTGATTTTTGAATTTGTGCAGACGTAGAATGCTTTTGAACATGTGCAGATTGCTTTTATTTTATCTCTTCACCGAATCACCATAGGTAGCTACCAAGCAAGAGACTCCCGGGATTAAGCCACAGAATGTAACAACTGAATGATAAACTGAAGCACAAAGTAATCAGGTGCTGAACTGAGTGATCAATTATTTTCTACCTGCTCACTAATCAGTCTCCCTGGGACTAATATGCTAGATAATTAATCTTCCTTCAGTGGCTGCTTGCTTGCTTGCTTCCTTGCTTATTTATTTATTTAAAGTTGTGACATTTACAAGAGAAATTGCTCAGTATGTTTTCCTTCAAAAGTCACTGCCACTTCCAGGATATTCATTGCTACCTGCAGCAAAGTCCTGTACATAATCAATTAGCAACAAGTATCAATTTGCGATTTTACACATCAGTCTAAGCCATTATGGCCTATAAAACATGGTTTATGGTTTTGTGTATTGTGATTCCAGCCAGTTGAGGAACATTGAACAAAGAATTGTTTGAACAGTTTATGAACTTGGTATTCTATCAGTCATTCCCTTGCAACAGATTATAGTTAAATTGAACTGCATTTGTTGTTTGGTTCACATAATTTAAAACTATATTTTTCAATCCTTCACAATCCTGATTGGTTTTTTCCATCCTGAATAGTTTAGTATCCTCCACAAAGGTGAGTTCAGTTCATTGCTTGCCTCAAATAAGTTCATTGAACAGTAAGTTTAAACATGGAACCTTTGAGTGACCACTTCTAATTTCTCTCTATTGAGAAAATTGCCTATTAACTCATATTTTCTGCTTTATTTAGCCAGTTAGCAATCCCTAAGAGGATCCTTCTTATTCTATGACCACAAAGCTTATTCAAGAGCCTTTGAAGACAAACTTTGTTCCAGGCTTTTTGAAATTTCAAGTACAGGTAGTCCTAAAATTATGATCACACTTAAGCCCAAAATTTCAATTCAAGGCAGTTGTTCAGTGATGTTTTGCCCCATTTTTTTTAACTTTTTGCCACAGTTGTTTAGCAAAACACAATTGTTAAATGAACCATGTAGTCATTAAGCGAATCTGGCTTCCTACATTGGCTCTGCTTTTCAGATGCTGGCTGGCAAGGTTACAAATGGTAATCATGTGACCCCAGGACAGTGCAACTGTCATAATGGATGACAGTTCCAAAATCCATGACTCTGGATTTTGATCACATGACTATTGGGATGGTGCAACAGTTGTCAGTGTAAAAACTGGTCATTAAGTCCTTTTTTCCAGTGCTGTTATAACTTTTAGCAGCCACTAAACTACCGGTTGTAAGTCAGAGACAACCTGTGTACATTGTGAGGAAGTTCAACCCTTTACACAGTCCTGTTGACGTACTCAAAAAGCTCTAGCAAGTTAGTGAGGGAAGATTTGTGTGTGTTGAATCTATGCTAATTTTCCTTCAAAGCACGTGTACTTTTATTTGTTTAGTTATTTTTTATTTAATTACTTGTTCAACCAGTTTGTCTGAAGCAGATATTAATCTATCTGGCCTATACTTCCCCAGATCTATCCTGGGCTACTTTTTAAAACTCCACATCACATTGTTAGTTCTCACTCCTCTGATATTAAGCCTGCCCTCAGGGAGAAGTTATATATTTTTATGAGGACATCAGTAATTTAGTCTGTTGAGTTCTAAAAGAAACCCAGATGCCATCCTATGATTTGTTATTTGTACAGCCTCTCAAATTATTCTAGAATATCTTCTTTCCTCAGCTCAATTTACTTTAGTTGTTTCAACTCCTTTCTTAAAAAGGATTTCAGTGCAAACTTAAATCTCCAATTTCCACATCCTCTTTGTTGTGTTCCTCTCACACCCTTATCATCTAATGGTCCTTCTTCAATTCAAATTCATATTTGAAACCTTCTTCTTCCTCTTCGTCATACATTCCTCAAATTTTCCCTCTCATGCATGCATTCTTTATCTTACACTTTTCCTATCAGCAGTTTTTCTGCTAGTAACTATTGTTCAAAGAGTATGCATATGTAAGATTCAGATTGCCTGAACTACCTCCTATGCTTTGATTCCATGTTTGTTGTTCCTTATTTTAATCTTACCAAGTAATTCCCTAATGCCAAGAAGGCAGATTGATTTGCTACCTTGATTTATTTGAAAGTCTCAAGATTTCACAGTGGCTCATTATATGTCTTTCAAATAAGTCAGTGCTTCAATCATCAGTGCCCCCCCAACTGCTCTGATGACATAGCCACTAATGCTACAGAGTCATGGACTACATAGCTGTTTTCAGGTTAAAGACTGTTCCTTTTATTATACTTTCTGAGATCCAGATGCAACCTTTGACTGAATTAAATAGCTGCGGAAGAAAAATATGTGCCAAAGGCTTCCAATCAGCAACAGAAATTCTGCTGTAATTTTTTTTATCCGCTTTAAGCTTATCCTTAAAATACTACATCTCTAGTTCATTGTTAACAGATAACAGATAATCAAGAGTTGGAAGGGACCTTGTAGGTCATCTAGTCCAACTACCTGCCCAAGTGGGAGACCCTACACCATTTCTGACAAATGGCAGTCCAATCTCTTCTTGAAGGTCTCAAGTGATGGCGCTCCCACAACTTCTGAGGCGCAATGCCGTTCGCATTGGTTGATTGTTCTATCCGTCAGAAAGTTTCTCCTTATTCCAGGTTAAATCTCTCCTTGTTCAGTTTCGCATCCATTATTCCTTGTCCTGGCCCTTTGGGTGGCTTTACAAAATCGCTTGACCGCCTTCCCTCTCTGTGGGCCCCCTCAAGTATTGGAAGATGCTAATCATTCTCCCGCTGATGCTTCTCTTTACTAGATAGCCATGCCCCGTTCCTGTAACCGTTTCATTGTATGTTTTAGTCTCCAAGTCCCCTAATCATCCTGGTTGGCTGCTTCTCTGTACTTTTTCTAAAAGTCTCACACATCTTTTTCATAAGTGGTGGAACAACTGGATGCAGTAACTCTCCGTGTGGTTTACTAGAACTTTATAGAGTGAGTATTAGTACTTTCTTTTGATCTGAATTGTACCCTCTGGTAATACAACTGTAGGATTCATTAGTGCCATGTTGTGGCATGCAGGCCTGCCATTGTCTGTCATGCCAAGCCCATATCTTTTATAAGGAAAGAGAATGACTGCATAGGATTTCCCTTGCAAGGGAAAAAAGAAAAAGGAAGGCCCAGGAAGTCAGTGTGGGAATGCAAAAAAAATTTACTACGGTTCTGTGGGCATGGCTTGGTGGGCATGGCAGGGGAAGGATATTGTAAAATCTCCAGTCAGAGGTGGTATTTGCCGGTTCTCTGAACTACTCAACATTTCTGCTACCAGTTCTCCAGAACCGGTCAGAACCTGCTGAATACCACCTCTGACAGAAGTAGCGAGAGAAAGGCAAGAAGAGTGGGACTTACCTTTTCCTCGAACAGCCCCTGATAAAACTCTGGACTCTCAAGGAATTTAGAATAATTTGAAGCAGAGAAAAATATCTTACACACAAAATTGCTACTCTCATAGTAACTGTCTCACCAGGAAATTGTGCTAGGTTTAATTTCTGTGCCACTGTGATTGTTTCTCCTGTCTTTTATTTCTTTTTCTTTTCTTCTTAGGAATTTATTTGTCTTCTCAGCCTTTTGATTCTTTTCAAGTTTGGCATGCTTTACAGTTTTTTTTACAGAGAAGCTAAAAATTTTAGGTTCCAAAAGGTAAACCCAAAAAATGGGGTTTAACTTATCTGCAAATATTTACAGTATTATATTTTTAAAATACCCATACATCCTATACATATTAATGTACCTACCATCTGCAGATAAATCACTTGTGAAAATGAAAACATGAAAATGTTGAGGGTCAGTTTGTTCATAGATAGGCTGATACATGAGTATGCTTGCATGGTAATCTATTTTCTGATCCCTAATAATAAATTGGAAATCTTCCCTAAAATCTCTCTTTAGACTCTGGTAAAATATTCACTTACAGCAAACCAGCAGCAACACTTCGTTTACCAAGACCATTACATTTTCTTTGTATTTTTTTTTCATCAAACTCCCACTTTCCCAAAACCAAA
The DNA here is from genome assembly GCA_004320025.1 of Laticauda laticaudata. Taxonomy (NCBI): domain Eukaryota; kingdom Metazoa; phylum Chordata; class Lepidosauria; order Squamata; family Elapidae; genus Laticauda; species Laticauda laticaudata. The sequence continues at coordinate 42,618 of BHFT01028937.1, read as the reverse complement.
ACAATTCCATAAATAATCTTCTTCAATATTGAATGTTTGCAGTTTAGATATTACAAGGTTTGCATGTTATTTTCATCATTTTGTCCTTTGTTTTAAAATGTTTCATTTCCTTTACTTCTTGTGTGAGAAACAAGAAAGAAAAGAATAAATACTTCAGTGTTGTATTTCCTGGGATATGATGCTATAGGAATTATTTTGCTTTTTGGATTTTATCTCTCCAGAAAAGCGGAATAAGTTGTGACAACCCTATCTTTTTCAGAAATCCTTCAACTGAAGCCAACTGGTAGCAGCAGGAAATAATAGGCAGGAGGTGGGTCCTGGTTGTGTCGGCTCTGAAAATTTAAGAGGTTTGAAGATTCAGCCTTCCATCCTATAAGCTCAGCAGAGCCTATTGCATCCATAAAACTGGATAATAATATAAAAAAGATTAGCTCACAGGCAGTGGTGGGATTCAAATTTTTTTTACTATCGGTTCTGTGGGCGTGGCTTGGTGGGCATGGCAGGAGAAGGATACTGTAAAATCTCCAGTCACAGGTGGTATTTGCTGGTTCTCCGAACTACTCAAAATTTCCGCTACCGGTTCTCCAGAACTGGTCACAACCTGCTGACGACCACCTCTGCTCACAGGGATTTCAAACTTTGTAAGATATTTCCTCAGCTATGACCGAAAACTATTGTGCTGCTCTTGCTCTTTGCTACAACAAAATAGATAAATAGAAGATTCAAAAACATGTGACATCATGATCTTGTTTAGAAATTTTACATTTCTCCCTTGTTTTGTTTTGTTTTTTGATTTGTTGAAAAAGTAAATATCCTTATCAGCTACTTTTTTTCTTCTTTCTATCTAATCTGACATTATTTGCCTTCTTTCTAAGTTATCATGTAGATCAGAGATGGCAGCAAGATTGTCTCTATCAGACTGGATTTTGTTGGTCCAGAAATCGTTTTAATTTAACTTATCACAAAGAAAGGGAGGCATCTGCCATTAAGGTAAACTGCCCAATCAGAATTCAGCAATGAATAACACAGCAAAAGGTTCTTTCTTCTCCTCCATTTCAATGACTTCTCTCTAAAAATTTGCAAATCATGTGCAAGCTTCCATCATTTCCCACTACTGTTACTAAACAAAACTCTGTTCTGTTGCAAGATCTATAAATCTTATTTAATCCCATCAAAAGAAAGTTCCTCCCCATTCCCAAGAGCCACCTTATTTTTTTTTTTAATTTAAAGTGCTTAAGGGCATGTTTCTAAAACTTCTCACATGGCTTTAACATGAATAGTCCTTTGGTATATTTTTAATTAAAATGACATGGTTACAGGATACTGTCTAAAATATACCAACTTGTTTAAAGAAGACTGTCCTTGGAGAAGTAAATCCAATACATTCATCTATTGATACAAGCTTTGATTTCCTTAGACAAAATGAACATCAAAAACATCAGTCATTTGGGGATGGCTGTGGGAGGTGGGAAGAGAACTTATGGATATTTTGCAGTGTAGAAATTGAAGGATAAAGCTACACAGAGACTTGTAAGTAATAAATAGTCAGCTCTTAGCCATTAGTAATATCCTAATGAATCCGCACACCGACAACCATTTCAGTTTATAAAAATTATGGTTCCTCTTGTTTCTCTTCTAAAATGTGAATGCTAATAAAACACTGTTGACATAAAGCAGGACTGGAAACTGATATTAATAATAACCTTCTGGATATTAGGTATAAACAACCTGGTCCACTACATATGTTTTTATTACAATATTTGGAAAATACCATCTGGAACTGCAGTAAATCATCAATGGAAAAATGATAATTTGGTATGTAATGTAATTGCTTCATACTGGATGTAACTCCATATTCTATGAAGCATTAGCCACAGTTCATGCTTGTCACTGGTGAAGACTTTTTAAAGCTTTTTTTTTTTTCATCCTAAGGACTACATTTCCTAAGGTTCTAGATGTAGGCAAGTAAAACCAAATGCACAGGTATAGTATAGGTGGTACCTGGCTCAATAGTAGTAAGGTACCAGGTACCACCTATACTATACCTGTGCATTTAGTGGTAACTGTGAAAGGGACCTTGGAATCCTAGTGGACAATCACTTAAATATGAGCCAGCAGTGTTCTGCAGCTGCCAAAAAAGCCAATGCAGTCCTAGGCTGCATAAATCAAGGGATAGAATCAAGTTCACATGAAGTGTTGATACCACTTTATAATGCTTTGGTAAAACCACACTTGGATACTGCATCTGGTTTTGGTCGCCACAATGTAAAAAAGATGTTGAGACTCTAGAAAGAGTGCAGAGAAAGAGCAATAAAGATGATTAGGGTGCTGGAGGCTAAAACATAAAGAACAACTGCTGGCATTGGGTATGTCTAATTTAATGCAAAGGACTAGGGGTGACATGATAGGAGTGCTCCAATATCTCAGGGGCTGCTACAAAGAAGAGGGAGTCAAGCTATTCTTCAAAGCACCTGCAAGCTGGACAAGAAGGAATGGATGGAAACTAATTAAAGGAGAGCAGCAACTTAGAACTAAGGAGAAATTTCCTGACAGAACAATTAAGATGGAACAACTTGCCTCCAGCAGTTGTGGATACTCCAACACTGGAAGTTTTTAAGAAGAGATTGGACAACCATTTGTTTGAAATGGTATAGGGTTTCCTGACTGAGCAGGGGGTTGGACTAGAAGACCTACAAGGTCCCTTCCAACTCTGTTATTCTATTATTCTGAGAGGTGCAAACCATATATACTTACATACATATATTTGTTTCACATTTTTTTTCTTATAAGTATATACATAAGTATATCTTCTGACTGATATGAGGCTTGTTCTTTGTACTCCTATACTTTAGCTGTTGTCCTACATATATACCAGGGATCTCCAACCTTGGCATCTTTAAGACTTGTGGACTTCAACTCCCAGTTTAGCTGGCTGAAGAACTCTAGGAGTTGAAGTCCACAAGTCTTAAAGTTGCCAAGGTTGGAGACCCCTGCTATATACCATACATATTTATCTCAGAATAAATATAACTAAGTTAAATATATATCATAAGGATGGAATATTTATATTCTATGTTTGTATGCTACCAATTCAGTTTCAAAGAAACCACATAGTAAGTTAAAATCATAAAATAATAAACCAATGGCAAAAAGCCCCACATATCAAAAGCCCAATTATCTGTAATGGGATGTGAAAATAATTTTAGGAGAAAAAAGGAACATCTACAGTCAGGGCAATGGTGAGATAAAGGTAGTCCTTGTTTATTGCTAATTGGACCAGTGTGAGGACACTGCTAGTTGTAAGTATGAGGACTATTCATAACTTCTACTCAATGAGTGCTGCTGTAAGTTTATAAGGTCTCTTAAGGAGTGGTTGTTTAATGGGGATCACCTGTATCTCAGCCCAAAAAAAGGGTGTGTGTGATTTCCTATTTGGAGTACTTCAAAGGGTTGACACCATCAAAATGAAAAACAGTGAGATATGAGCACCTTCATACATTTAAAGCTATAGCACCAGGAATTATTTTTAAGCAACAGTAGCTCCTGGAAATCTCAATTTTTTTATCCTTGTTCACAAAGATCTGAACTTATTTCAAAATGGGGTACATAACTAGCTTGTATAACTTATTCATATCACCTTTCTTCGTTTTGTGATTTACCCCTTGATTGATTGGCCCATACAGATGTTAACATGTTAAGATGAATGACTTCTCACTCAGGCCGTGTTGAAAGTGCAATTAATTGTACTTCCACTTTTACTGAAGCAGGAACAATGGGTTCTTGCTTCAATGGCATTTATAAGGTGTGGGGCAGGTATGAATTGCCCACAAGCATTTATTTGTGTTTCTGTCAATCCTGAATCCACAATTATATGTTGAACAGATTATCATAAGCTTTGTTTTAAGTCACGGAGTAAGGCATATCAACCAGAGTTTACCAGTTGTCCACTTCTGTGAGTACAAGATGACAACTCATATGCTATAGGGATTAGAGGACATTGTTCCTTTACAATTTACCCAGCTTCTGTTGCCATTATTCAGCTGAATACTAATCAGCTGAATACTAATCCATTTTGGGGATTAAGAAAGTAATGGAATCATATCAGAAAATGCTATGAAGAGCAGTAAGTTGCTCCCATATGAAGAGTTACTGAAAAGCAACCAATTTTTGCACTAACTTTTTGGCCTGATTGGAATCTTTCTACCCAGGCTGGCCACTAGGAAGAGTACAAGAAGGCCTTAGTTCACATTGAGTCTTTTTGGCAATGAGGTCATCATGTTTTGGGTTTCAACACTCTTTGGTGTGGGGTATTAGTTTATTCCAGGCTCATGACTTTTCCTCTGCTCTTGTCCATGCCCCAGTCCTGGCACATGGAAATTTGGAGTGAATTGTAAATCAATGGAGTTGGGGTTAGAAATTTGTGCAATACAAAGAGGTATTTACTTTCTGAAAGTTAATATTAAAGACACTACTGACACCTATGCTGAATTGGAATGTATTATAAGTCATAATAAATGTTAATTTAGCTCATGTCCATGCTGGATTACAAACAAAAAAGGTCACATCTGTTTAGTTTACTGCTTAATAGTTTATGCAAATAGAGATGTATTTCTAAAGACAGGGTGAAAGGGTTTGGTGGAGTTTCTGTAGGAATTTATTTTCTGTTTTAGAAGGCTTGGTGCAGATATCAAATTGCAAAAAAGTAGAACACAGAAAGGCAAATGAAGTGGCACAGCAGATAGCTTATGTCAGCTGCTGCAGAGCAGCACAGAAGTGGGAGGACTGCCTTGTCCTCCTCTCTGTAGAAGATACACAGCAGTGTTGGGAGTTACATCAACACCACATAGTTTGCTGAGAGACAATCATTCCCCATATTAGTATAGGCTGCTGGTAACATTGATAAGCATAAAATGTTAACAAGTCAGCATAGCAAATCAGCACAGCACTGTCTTATCATCCCCTGCTTCCAGAACCTTTGGTAAAACTTTGTTGGTTATTTATATAAATTTGCTGCATATATCATTCGCCACTGCAATGGGAAAAGGATTGGCACTACTATTATTAATGGCGTTCTATTATTTATTTATGACTAGGCTAGCTGCTAGTGGTTTGTTCCCTTTATTGATCCTAGCAATGCACATCAGCAAAAGAATCGCTATATGTGATGTCAAAAAGAATTTGTTCCAAAACTTGTTCTTGGTTTATCCACAAGTGGTTAGTAAAATCTGCAGCTGAGTTTTTTTGCTCCTTTAAAAGTGGAATACAGAAATGTATGCAGGTCTTGCTGACCAGATGGGCTGTTCCTATTCTTTAAAGTTCTACTATGTAGGAGTTGTGGTGCAAAAATCTATTTAATTCTTCCTAAATGGGGAGGGGAGAAGAATTTTGAGTAATCACATATTGTTTTAATACTTATTTGTATACAATGTGACTTTCAGGCATTATTTTTTGAATTAGTTTATGGCTAGCCAAATGCATTGCTCAAGAGAAAATTATATAAAATGTGGTCAGAGATTTGGATAAAATATCTATGTTAATTACATCCATCTATAATACATAATTTACATTTGATTACTTGGGCTATGCAGTATCGCAGCTTTGATCTCCAAAAGAGCTTTAAAGCATGCAGGAGTGCAAATATCCTATCTGTATTTCTCAAACTTAGCTGCTTTAAGGACTTCAAATTCGAGAATTCCTCAGCCAGTTTCACATTCTGAGTATGGAATTCAAAGCACTTCACAGCCATAAGAACTACTACACTCATAATAGGAATTTGGTAAATCCATTATGGTGGAGACTATGATTGGATATTTTGTACACAATTTTAGCCAACTATCAAATGGCTAACTTCAAGACCCCTTCATGTCTTTCCATAGTGCTCTTTGCCTTTAAACTGCGCTTGGACTGGACATTTTTTCAAACAGAGCACTATTCTTGTAAGCTAAGCAGAAAACACTGCTACCAGACACTTATCTCTTATTTGGAACATTATTTAGACTAGAAAATAACCCTTAATTTGTCACACTTCTGTTTCATAGCATCCAAACATTGTTACAGATGCCATTCAATCTCCATTCAGCACCTCCATTGTTATTTAAATCCTACTATTCAAAAACTTAATCTTTGGTTTCTGTTTATCCTGGCCTTACCTACAGGATTTCTTATCAAGAAGTACATATATGACAACATCTGTAGGTGCATCAGGGTGGATGTAGGGAGTTCAAAAAAGTCAGGAGGGTGACTATGATTGACATGACTTTTTTTACTCTCCCCACCCCAATCCCATATGTGTGCGGACTATACCTAATGTATAGGCATTGTTGCCTATTCCTCTTATTCTCTTTCAAGCCATTCAAGTCCTATTTTAGAAACTTAACTGTTTCAGGGATGAGGATGACTTTTGTTGTCAAGTGTGGTTAGCCACAGAACAGATTGTTGAAAGAAAATGGTTTCTTTCTCTGAGTGTGTTCAATTTATACTTGTCCTTTTCATGAAACTATCCATGTTCCATCAGCAATTTCTAGGAATAAACATTTTTAGTCCTGAAAACATTTCCCAGTTCCTGCTGGACTCAACCATTTCAGACCAAATAACTTATAATCTAAAACCATCCCTATCTATTGGACCGGACAGAATATGTGCTACTTCTCAAAAAAGCTATCCACTGCCATAGCTGAATCTCTAAGCATAATCTTTGAAAAGTATTTCAGGACCAGCTCCTTGCCAAAACTATGGTCACAAGCCACGGTCATCCCCATCTTCAAAAAAGGAGACCCCAGCCTAGTTGAAAATTACAGACCAATCTCCTAATGCTGCATCACCTGTTAAGTCATGGAATNGACTCTGTGGTTTCTTTCCCAAACCCCAAAAACTTTAACCTTAGACTGTCTACTATTGACCTCACCCACTTCCTAAGAGGCCTGTAGGGGGCGTGTATAAGCGCACCAATTGTGCCTACTGTCCCTGTCCTATTGTTTCTTTTTATTTTTCTTATAAGTATCTGTCTCATGTATTCAAAACTGTATTTATTCTTATACCTATATCTTGTAAGCGATTGACAAATCAAATAAATACTAAAAAAAAAAATTCAAAATACTTGAACTTTAAGAAGAGCCATACATGAACTTTGATTGAATTGTGGAAAATGGTGCCATTTATATTGCTGAACAGATATTTGTATCTCATTCCAAGGAGAATATATATATGTAGAAGGTGTTTCCATTACAATTAATGAAACTTAGATTTCTACATTATGTATAGTATCTTTATTTCTTTATTTTGTCCAGAAGTATCCTATCACAGATTTGACAGTAAGAGTCTCAGACCAGTGATTTATAGCAACTTACAAAATCACTCAAGCATTATAGCAGCAATAGAAAAACCTGTCTTTATTACAGTTATGTCAGAGGATGCTATAAGATGCTATAATTTACCACTGAGAAAATGGTTTCAGATCCAAATTCCTGCTTTTATACATAACTCTTACACTCACACCAATTCTGTGAGGCTAAAATGAGAGGAGATGCTGCAATGAATCGGATCAAAGACCTTTCTAGGTGACAAATACTTGCATACAATAGATGGTTCAAGTCCCAAGCAGCTCCCATTTAAAAGCCACTGTTTCCTTTAACTGAGTTTAAATAACCATGGTAACTGTGAGTAATCATTGTTTTATTTTTATACAGCTGCTCCTCCAGAAGGAGCTTGGTAGCCACTCATAACCTTATCTTACATGAATTTGTCTTAAAGATCAAAGTTGGTGACATTGCCATATTTATGTGTGTTATTTCGATGCTAGATTTATATTCTACCTGCAATTCAGGAACTCACATCAGTGTACATGGCAGATTCTCCCCCCCCCCCATTTCCCCCTCACAACATTAATCCTGAGAGATTGGTTGAAATAACAGAAGGCAGCCCACTGAGCTTCTGGACTGAGGATGGACTGAATCCTGCTTCCAGTCCAACAACCTAACCACAACACCACATTGGCTCTTTTAACAACCCCATAATCCCTTGAGGGGGGAGTCTGGAAAACGGAATGGAGCTGAGTGTTTACTGGTGGGATCCCCTACCTGTCACCAATGCAGAGGGTTTTTTTCAGCAGATATATTCTGTCCAGAGAGAGAAATATCTGCCTCTACCTAGGATGAAACTTGCAGCCTCCTGATTGTGAAGTGAGAGCTCTTGTGACAGTGAATTGGTTTGGTAGCATTTTTTCATGAGTTGTCATCCTGAATCCCCCATTATTTAGCTTTCCTGGATGGTCTCAAATTCTGCTGTTAGAAGGGGGGATACTTCTCTATACCAAGTATAATTTTATGTATTGTTTTCATTTCCCCTTCCCCTTGTATTTTGTCTATACCCAAACCTATAATCTCTTCTCATTTAAGGATTAACAAAAAAGAAGCCAATACATTACAAACACACACAAACACCGCAGAATTTAACTGGATCGAGCAATTCCAGATTCAGTTTAGTTCTTTCACGTGTATCTTCCACAATCTGAACTGCTTTCTGAACTAAGGAATCCATTGCAGTCATTAAAAAAAAAAAAAAAGGGGGGGGGAGAAAAACCTATTTTCATTTGTGTACTCTGCTCCCCCTCCTCCCCCAAAGAAAATACACCTGAGTTTGAGCAGCCAAAGCTTATTCTCTCCGGGATCAATTCTGCTGCTTTGGCAATGATTTTGTTGCAGCTAATTGTAAAGGCTGCACGGCGGAAAGGTGCTCTGTGTTGGGGAGCGGAATTCATCCATAAGGCTGAGCTAATGTTCAGAAATTCAGCCTCTTGAATCTTTCTCTCCTTGCCAGAAGGAGAATCTTGGAAGCAAACTTAAAGAGCAAGCTCCTGCACAGCTTGGGGGAGGTGGGGAGGATGGCAGAAAGCGGGGGTGGTGGTGGTGGTGGTGGTGGAAGAAGAAACTGTGTTTAGTTAAGGACAAATTGTTCTCCTGGCATTCCCCTCCCCCTCCCCCTCCTCCTCTCCGGTTGAATTTCAATCAGTCGGAGCGGGGGAGGGAGTGGAAGAGGTTCTTTGGGTCAGTATGCAACAATCAAGATGAATGCCTGCAAAGATGGGTTTGTGCAGCACGCCCTTTGTTTTCCTGAGTGCTAACAAGGAAGCAGCCAGGAGCACAGACGCCTCATTAAGGGAGTTTTGCACAAGGCCAGGAGGGGAGGTCGCATTGCAGTTGAAGATGACATCACCGAGTTGGCAGCAGCTCGGAGAGTGCTCTCATGCCAGCAATCGCAGCGGAGGAGATGGGCAGCTTTTATTCCCCACGGTACAGCGGAGCTAATGGAGCAGCGCAGAGCTGAAACCTCTTCCTCCGATAAGAATGAACAGCGCAATCCCCATCAATAAAGAGAAAACAGCCTTTTTGGAATGAAGTCAAGAGAAATCGTCATCCTTCGGGTGGGAGGGGGAGAGGAGAGGAGAGAGAGAGGGAGAGAGATCGGTGCATTATCAAGGTTGAAAATAAAGGGAAGAAGGAAAATAGCAATACATGCCTTGTCCCGGAACAAAAGGGCTTCCACCAAAAGCGCACCCTTTCAGCAGCCACGCATAGGCAAAGGAGATGTCTAATTTGGGTGAGGAGGTGAACAGAAAGAATTTGGATTGCTATCCAGGGAGGGTCGACCCCCCCCCCCAAACGAGTTGACATGTTNCCCCCCCCCCCCCAAACGAGTTGACGTGTTTCTGCAAGGTTCCTCCAAGCAGGAATAGGGTGGAAGAACCAGTTTTCCACTTCTGCAACAAGCTTTTGGGGTACATACCTATTTCTAAATATACATCCTGCAACTTGCTCTATGGAAAATATGCGATTGGCTTACCAAACTGCACTTACCAAAGAAAAGTTTTCTTTGGGCTTTTAAAATTGGAGAAATACAGCAACGGTAGCTATGCAGTTATTTGATGGACCACATGCTTTGCATGCAAAAGAAATCAGATTCATCTCCCTGGCTTCAGTTGGGAAAAATAAGGTTCAGAAGATGTGGTAGAATAGACCCAGATTATGACACATCATGACTTCCCTGTGCAATATGAACCTCATTGACTGGATCCCAGACAGACCATCCCCTCTTGGATCCTTTTAGAATGATTAAAGTTAAGTCAAAAAGCCCTGCCACCATCACCCCACTTCCATTCTGGTTTATTTGAAAAAAGAAGGTGCTCTTTATAACCATTATAGCTAACTGCAAACTTCATTTTGTACAGTCTTATAGTGGCTGCTCATTCGATAGACTTAACCTGGTTATTGAATTGCTAGATGCCTCAACAGATGTTCAGTAAAGACTGGCTACAATCACACTGCTGCCAGAAATGTAATTCAGAAGTTGGAACATTAATTAATATGGTTTGATTTTGTCCAATTATTATGCAGTTTGGGTTGGCCATGAAATGGATCATTGATATGTCCTACAGCAATTGCTAACTATTAAAAACACATATGTCCTTTGGGAGTTTAAAAAAAAGGAAATGTTTGGTCATAGTTGCTGTTGAAACACACTAATTTTATGCAGCACTGGAAAGATAAATTTTCACTTGATTTGTAGTTGATGGGTCTTTATCAACATTTTTTGATAAAATGTAAGGAAGATGACTTTTATACAGGATTTTTGAGTTGTACCATTTAGTTGTTCCAGGTTTCCTCCCTTCCTTCCTTTTATTGCTATACTTACAAACTTTGAATGATTGTTGAATGTTATTGTAGATAGCTATAGTTTTGCTTAGGTGATTAGTGAAATAAAAAACTTGTTGCTGAATTTATGTAATATATTTAAACAATATAGTCAAAAGACCGATAGAGGTAGATGCAAACATTTCGTATTGACTCATCAGGATCTACATTACAATAACATGGTTAAAATCAGCCTCAAATATAAGATTTACCAAGAGCATTAATTAATTAAGCCTATAATATATGCAGGAAAGCAACCTGTAATATATGCCAACTCCAATGTAAAAGTTTAAAATCATAACAAAAAACGAAACAAAGTGCTACAGTAATAGTACAAAACAATGTTATACAGGTAGTCCTTGACTTACAACTGTTCATTTAGTGACTATTTTAAGTTACAGCAGCACTGAAAAAAGTGACTTAGGACTGTTTTTCACAATTTACCACCTTTGCAGCATCCCCATGATCATATGATCAAAAGTCAGATGATTGATAACTGATTTATATTTATGGCTGTTGCTGTGTCCCAGGGCCGCAACCTTCAGACTAGCAAAGACAACAGATGATCAGAGTTGGAAGGGACCTTGTAGGTCATCTAGTCCAACCCCCCACCCAAGCGGGAGACCCTACAACATTTCTGACAGATGGGAATCCAATCTCTTCTTGAAAGTCTCAAGTGATGTAGCGCTCCCACAACTTCCGAGGGCAAGCTGTTCCACTGATTGATTGTTCTCACTGTCAGAAAGTTTCTCCTTATTTTCCAGGTTAAATCTCTCCTTTGTTGAGTTTCCATCCATTATTATCTTTGTTCTGGCCTACAGGGCCGTTTTAGAATAATAGCATGACCCCTTCTCTCTCTTTGGCAGCCCCTCAAATTTTTGGAACCCTGCTATCATGTCTTCCCCTGGTCGCTTCTCTTCACTCGACTAGCCAAAACCCAGTTCCTGCAACCGTTCATTGTATGTTTTAGCCTCCAGTCCCCCCAATCATCCTGGTTGCTTTTCTCTCTGTACTTTTTCTAGTCTCAACATCTTTTTTATATTGTGGTGAACAAAACTGGATGCAGTACTCTAGGTGTGGTCTTATACTAAGGCTTTATGGAGTGGGATGAGTACTTCTCTTGAATCTTGATTGTATCCCTCTGGTATAACAACTTAAGGATTGCATTTGTTTTTTGGTGGCTGCTGCAACATGCTTGGCTCATATTTAGCTGGTTGTCCACTAGGACTCCAAGATCCCTCTCACAGTTACTTGCTATTGAGCCTGGTTTCACCCAGTCTATTGTGGGTACTTTTGGTTTTCTTGCCTAAGTGTAGGACTTTACTTTTCTCTACATTGAATTTCATTTTTTGTTTAAGGGGCCCAGTGCTACTAAATCTGGTCCAAATTCATCTGGATCTGCAGCCTACCTTCTTGGGTGTTAGCTGTTCCTACCACCTTCAGTAATCATTCTGAAAATTTGGTAAAGTTCCGCTTTTATTCCCTCTCATCGTAAGTCGTTAATTGAAGATATTGAAGAGGGCCTAAGACGGGGGAACCTTGTGGCATCCCACACCCTTACTTCGCCTCACATGTAAACTCTCAACCCATTAAGATACTCCTTTGAGTACGGTTTTGCCAGGCAGTTGTCGAGTCCCATCTTAAGTGGTGCGTGCTATCTTATTCCATTTTTTTCTAGTTTACTAAGAAGTAGGTTGTTGTCTACTTTGTCAAATGCTTTGCTGAAATCTAAATATATTAATGCTCACGAGTATTTTGCTGGTTCTACCAATTTAGTCAACTGTGTTTGAAGAATGAAATAAGATTGGTTTGGCATGATCTTGTTCTTAACAAACCACCGTGCTGTCTGCTAGTTATTTACTTTTACTTGTTTGTAGATGTTGGCAGATTTCCAGTCAACTTCATCCGTCCATAGTACAACAATGAATTCTAGAAAATACTCACGCAGCCACAGGAAAAGATGGACAGATCGTCGCAGCAACGACCTGTTTTTCTTATTCTTCCAGTATCTTTCCAGTTATTGATGTTAGGCTGATTGGTCTAATACTTTCGCTGGGTCGTTTTTTCCCTTTTCTGGAAGATGGCAGGCCACAATCAGCTCTTTTCCAGTCCTCTGGGTATTCCTGTTCTGCGGATTTTGAAAAGATATGGTGCAGTGGTTCTGAGATGACCCTCTGCCAGCTCCTTTAAAACTTTTGGATGCTAATCCATCAGGCCCCGGTGATTTGTGTTCATCAAGATCAGACAGGTGTTTCTCTTTACTATTTTTTTTTGCTTATTTTAACTTTTATTTTCTGGTCTGATCTTTTACAAGTTATGTTTTTTGTGTGGTTGAGCTAATAGCTTCTTCTTTTTGCATGAAGACAGATCAAGAATGAGTTAAGCAATTGTTGCTTTCTCTCTTGTTGCCCTGTTATTTCCTTAGCCATTCTTCTCTCTTTGGTGGACCAACTTTTCCTATGATTTTTTTTCTTGTTATTTATAGTTGAAGACACTTTTTAATTATTCTTTGGCTTTTCTTGAAACGTCTTTTGTTGTTGGAGCTTTGGCTCTCCTGACTTTGTTTCTCTGCAGATTCTGGCTATCTGCTGATATCTGCCTTAGCTTTATGTCCTTCTTTCTCAATTTTTTTGTACTTATCCTTTTTTTCTTCTTTCAATTTGCCAAAGAGAGATACTTTGTGCAAGCCAATGCTGGTTTCTTCTTCTTTGGGATTTCTTGTTTTTCTTTCTTCAGTGGTATTTGTACTGGTCTGGGCTTCTATGATCATACTTTTTTAGGGTTTCCCGAGATTCCTTGAGTTTGTTTTCCCCTTTTAGGATTTTCATTCCATGGAAATCTTTTCCAAGCTTCTCTCTGAGTTTATTGAAATCAGCTTTTTAAAATCCAAGACTCTGGAGTGTCATTAAGTTCTATTGCTTGAGTTTTGTGTCATGTGGAATTCTAGTATGAACATGGTCACTCTCACCCAAGGTCCCTTGCACTTTCAACTCCCTCTATCACTTCTTCTCTGTTTTTGTAAGAATTAAGTCCAGTATGGCTGTCGCTCTAGTTATCACCCTCATAACGTTTTGGACAACGAAGTTGTCAGCTAGGTTTGGTTAGGAAAACTTATTTGATTTCTCATTTTGGTGCAGAATTAGTTTTTCCAATTGATATCAGGATAATTGAAGTCTCCCATTACTATTGTTGTTGGTTTCCTGCATTATGTTTGTTTGCATATGTTTGGCTGGCAAAAAGGACATCTATTTTTTTCTGCTTGATTGATGTGCGACTATAATATATATATGCCTATGGCCATGTCATTTCTTTTTTCTTTTATTTTGACCCATATGCCTTCTAGGAGGTTTTCATCTTTGGTTGCCATGCATTTCTGTAGCAATAAATTGGGTCTGGTTACATAGCAGTGCAAACTCCACCTACTGCTTTAATGGGGGTCTGTTTTTTTTTTTTAATAGTTTGTATCCTTTTCTAAAACAGTATCTCTACCAGTATGTTCCAGTCATGGGTTTCATCCCACCAAGTTTCTGTTATTCCAACTATATCATATTTACCTTCATTTATTCGTAGTTCGAGTTCACCCTGTTTGTTTCCCAGAGTTTGTGCATTTGTATATAGGCACTTGAGTTCTTTATTTCTGACACTGTGTTTACTGTCTATATAACTTGTGTTATACCTGCCTGCCCCTACTTTCTTGCCACTTGTTTGATTAATGCACTTGGTATGGTACTCACCAGACCTGCCAACCCCTGATAAAGGAAAATCTGGAGACCCCTGAAAAAAAATCTGGAGATTCTATATGAGATTCACGGTCACGTGAATAACTAACCAATCAGAGATGTTATATCCAGTAGTAGAAAAAGCAAAATGGAGGCGCCCAGAGTAAAAAGAAATGTGCTGTATGTATATATCGCTGGATGGTAATATCGATATTGCGTGATCTGAGAAGTGGTGTGATATCGTCATGTCGTTTGTGTCAGAAATCAGATTTATGCGCGTATAAGCTGACCCCCAAATTTGGAAAAAAAAACCAGTGTTTTAAATTTGGCGTGAGATTGAGGAGCCTTGTTGTGAGACCGTGAGACATGACAAAAAATCGTGAGACTCACGGCAGAACCGTGAGAGTTGGCAGGGCTGGTACTCACTATGAAATGCTTGGTTTTGGTTGGCATCAAGGTTGATAATGGGGAAGCCAGATTCACTTAACAAGCATGTTATTAAGTTAACAACTTCAGTGATTCACTTAACAAATGTGGCAAGAAAAGTTGTAAATGGGACAAAACTCACTTAACAAATTTCTCACTTAACAACATAAATTTTGGGCTCAATTGTGTCGTAAGTTGACAGGTAGTCCTTGACTTACAGTGGCTACAACTGAGGCTAGAAATTAGGAAACCGTAAGTTGTTGTCCCATCTGAAGCACAAAGTCAAGATCCAAATTTTGACAAGAAAGCTGCAGGGCCCTGTCCATGGAGTCTCTCAGAATCAGACACAATTGAACCACATTAAAAAAAAAACATACAGAGTGAGCACAATCACACTGTCAAAATTTAAGACTGCACAATCACAAAACAGTCCATATGAGTTGATATTGACAGAACTGTAACCGTGCAACTGGAAATGAAATGATAGCCATAGGAATAAAGGCAAATATTTACTTTGTGCAGAAAAAAAATCAGCATTTGAGCCAAATTGTATACTCTAAGGTCAATGTAGCTTATAGTTTATGCTTATCGGATATCTGAATATTTTTCCCCATTTAGAGCATGGCTTAAATTACAATCCCTCCCCTCAAAACAAATATATTTGAACACCACATATTTAATGTTGATTATAGGATTTATTGAAAAAATATAATTTAATCCAAACATTAGAAACTGTAGTAAAGATTTCAATAGATAGTTAACCCAAATATAAATAAAACTTCAGTTATTTTTTTTAAAAATTAAAATTTAAGTAAACGTAATGAATGAGGAAATACCACTTAAAAACTTCCTAGTTCTCGTACTACTTCACCAAATCATCTGTAAAATTAGAGCAGTGAGCAAAGCCTCTAGGTTCACATGAATGGGGATGGATCTCATAACTTTTAGTTAGCATTCAGATATAGCATACTGTGCAAGCAGATGTTTCCACTTTAAATCCCTAGCTAACAACTGCAATCAAAGGAACTGGATGCTAGAAAAACAGTATGTCGAAGATTTTGGGAAGGAATTTTTGTCAAACAGTTTGATTTGGTGTGAGACAGTTTTGTATCCTTTACTCCTGGGATAGGATAGCTGTATCTGTTGCCTCCTCTTTTGCAAGTCTGTAATATGTTCCTGCTTTACAGCCTGTAATCATATGAAAAATAATGAGAAAAATATCATTAGATAATTAATTTAGAACTATTAGCAAAAAAATCCAGACAATTACAAATGATAACCAAGAGATACCAAAACTGTTTCTTCACTGATGTTTCATGACTGTTTGGATATTTGCAGCTCAGATCTGGTGATGTATTGTTTGATTATGCACCATCAAGTCAGCCACAAATTTATTCCATTATTACTTGTCTAACATGTTCCTGCAACAGTGCACCAATCATCATTGTAATATTCATGTTGCTGCTGTTCTCCTTATCTTTTCTTCCACCTTTCTCTGCATTAGAACTGTTAGGTCGCGGGGAAAAAGAGACAAGAGACCAGTGTGACTTTCAGCTCTTTATTTGGTTCCTGGAATCAGTCTGACTGCAGAGCCATGGCAGGGCCGGCTGCTTGTGGCTCGCAGCCAGTGACAGCTCCTCGAATCTCCTGCCGCTCAGGCAGACCAATCACAGGGCGGCAATTGTGGACCAATCACCGTAGCTTGAAGAACCAATCACAGTGTAGTATTTGTGGACCAATCAGGAAATGGTATTACAAGTATGCTAATATAGAACACCCCTCCCCACTTGGTTTAATCCAACCTATGTTACATAGTCACGTAAGTAGGCAGGGCTTTTATGGTGTCTACTTGATCTGCGCAGCTCATTGCATTGTTGTCTTTGGCTGTTCAGATGGGATCGCTGTTTCTCCCGTCCTTCTCCGTGAACCTCCTGGAAGGTGAAGTCAGCCATGCTGCTCCCGCCCGGCCTATCTGGGCTGGTAGAGTCCGGCTCGGCTGCTCCCTTCCGGAGTGGCTTCGTGTTGGTTTTCCGCTGCCTGTTCCTCTCTACTGAAGTCATCTCCAGGGAAGTAATTGTGGTTTCTTTCTGGGGCTACTGGTGCTGTTGGTTGGCAGGTTGTTGTTAGGGTTTGTTGCGGCATTTCTTGTGCTAGTGGAGGGTCTCTCCCTCCCCTCTTATTTGTGTTTGAGGGGTTTCTCCCTCTCTGGTTTCATTATTATTATTATTTTTAATGTTTGCTGTGGTTCTGACATGTGTGTGTGTACTTTTTCTTCGCACCTGGGTTTTGTTAGTGTTTCTTTCTAGTATTCATGATCTCAGTTGATCTATGTGTCTCCTCCAGCTTCTTCTTGTCCTCTGTTTCTAGTCTGTATGACCGGGGTCCTGTTACTCGGGTAATTGTTGCCGGTATCCAAAGTGGGTGCCCCGGTGAGATTTATTGCGTAGACCAGGTCCCCTGTTCCGAATGTGCAGTGCTTACGAGAGGAGTCTGCTGGTTTTTTCAGGGCTGTAAATGGGGTGTAATCTATCTAGGTGCAATCTTAATTTCCTGCCCATCAATAGTTTCGCTGGGCTTTATTCATTGTGGTGTTAGGTGTGATGTGTTGTATAGTTAGCATTTTGTAGATTTTTTCTTTTATGTCCCCCGTGTCTAGTTTCTCTATAGTCTCTTTCATATACCGGACCATGTGTTCCGCCTACCCGTTTGTAGCCGGCTGACCCAGCACTGTCAAGACATGCCTTATGCTGTATTCGCCGAGGAACTTTTCAAATGTCAATGCTGTGAACGCAGCCCATTGTCTGAAACCAATAGGTCCGGCAACCCATGTGTTGCGAACAGCTACCTCAGCTGTCTGGTGATGGCTTCTGTTGTTGTGGAGTTCATGATGCTTACCTCCAACCAATTTGAGTAAGCATCTACTATTATTAAAAATGTGTGTCCTTTAGTCAACCCTGCGAAATCTATGTGTATTCTCAACCAGGGCCCCCTTGGTGTTTCCCAGTCGAAGCACAGGTGCAGCAGGGGGTGTAGGTCTGGATTTTTGGCATTGCGTGCACGTTTCCACCCATCTCCCAATATCCTTATCCATCCCTGGCCACCATACATAACTCCTGGCAGGGATTTCATTCGTACACTACCCGGATGTCCTTCATGCAAGATATACAGTACTTGTTCTTGGAGTATTTCTGGTATAACTACCCGCCCCCATAGTATACAACCTTTTAAAAATTGAGAGTTCCATCTGTCTGTTCTGGAACGGTTTAAAAGTCTTGTCTGTCTCGTTTTCTGGCCAACCTTTTCCTACCCAGTTTAAAACCACACATCTTTTTGTCTCTTGCGGTTTTCTTTCGCATTGTCCGCTGCAGTTATGGGTAGGTTTGGTAATGTCTCAATTTGTAGTGTGGATGTGATTGGTGCTGGGTCACTTCCA
This sequence comes from Laticauda laticaudata, assembly GCA_004320025.1. Taxonomy (NCBI): domain Eukaryota; kingdom Metazoa; phylum Chordata; class Lepidosauria; order Squamata; family Elapidae; genus Laticauda; species Laticauda laticaudata. The sequence continues at coordinate 24,355 of BHFT01028937.1, read as the reverse complement.
GTTCAGGCAGGGAGAACGGCTCAGGGCATCAGCGTGTGATATGTCCTTTCCTGGCCGGTGGATTAATTTGTAATTGTATGCAGCAAGGAACTTGGACCACCTCGTCATTCGTGGTGACAGTATGTTGGGGGTGGCCTTGTTTCCTGTGAGTATCCCCAAGAGTGGCTTGTGGGTCTGTAATTAGTGAGAAAGTCCTCCATAGAGGTATTCATGGAATCGTTTGAACTCCAGTTATCGTTGCTGGTGCTCTTCTGTCCAATTGGCTGTAGTTTCTTTCTGCTTTAGATAGCGTTTTGGAATAGAACGCGATCAGGGCTTCTCTCCCATCTGGTAGTGTGTGGCTCAGTATGGCTCCGATGCCGAACGGTGATGCGTCGCAGGTGAGTGTTGGTGGCAAGTTTCTCTGTATTGAATTAACACAGATTCGGATGTCAGCAAATCTTTTATTTCATGGAACACGGCTTTTCGTCACCCCAGGTCCAGGTAGCTGTCTTAATCCAAGCACATGTGTAATGGTTCTGCCATGTTGCCTTCTGTGGCAGAAAGACATTATAGAAGTTAATGAGTCCCAAAAATGCTTGTAGGTCTGTTTTTTATTTGGGTCTTTGGGAGCTTCTTTTATTGCTTTGAGTTCTGTTCTGTGGGGTGGATTCCTTCTTTATCTATTAGGTACCCCAGGAATTCAACTTTAGGGGTGGCTAGCTGGCATTTTTCTTTTTTTACTTTGAGTCCTGTCTCTTGGATCCTTGGTAAGACTTCGCTGAGGCGGCTTTTCTTGTCACTAGCTGATACCAGCACATCATCAAAGTATGGAACCACCCCTTTTATTCCTTGTAATAATTGTAATCCATCAAGCTTTGGAACATCCCTGGGGCCATGCTGACTCCAAAGAAACTTTTCCAGAGACTTATGGAACTATGGGTAATATGTCCAGAGTATAATAATTTAAGCCTGGTCATTTGGGCCTTGAGTAAGAACTCTGGGTTGATTTGTTCAGTTAGCTATTTGTTTGTTTTCCTGGCTACTTCCCCTCTGGAGTCTTCTCCAACACAGACATTCAAAAGCATCAATATTCTTTCTTCAAAGTCCAACTTTCACTTCTATTCAGATCTAACAGTTCTAATTAACTGATCACTCAGCAGGAGCAAGCATGGTACTGTTCTTTAATCAATTAGGTATCTTAGAAGTTATAGCATTGGAAATATTGATGTTTCAGTGGTGGGATTCAAATTTCTTTACTACTAGTTCTGTGGGTGTGGCATGGTGGAAATGGCAGGGGGAGAATACTGTAAAATCTCCAGTCAGAGGTGGTATTTTCCAGTTCTCTGAACTACTCAAAATTTCTGTTACCGGTTCTCCAGAACTGGTCAGAACCTGCTGAATACCACCTCGGTATGTATGTGTNTTTCCAGTTCTCTGAACTACTCAAAATTTCTGTTACCGGTTCTCCAGAACTGGTCAGAACCTGCTGAATACCACCTCGGTATGTATGTGTATTTGTCTGTTTGTACATTTATAAATCTAAATTCAGTGACCATAATCATAGCTTTCAGTGACCATAAATAATTGAATCTCCCTTTGTGGTAATGTTTGCCATGACATACAAACTGTAGCTTATTCTTCTTACAAACCAGAGTCAGATGCAAGCTTTTGGCTTCTAATTTATTATTTATTAATTTGGTTTTGTTTGTGTGTCACAATAATCACATATGGAAATCAGAAACATGGCCTGTTTAGCTATTTTTCCTGACAGGAATAGCTAATCAATGTATTCATGGGAAGCCAAACTTCTATATAACTTGAACTTGCTATAAGATGCAAAAATAGGTTTTGTGGCTTTCAGGTAAAATAACACAGCTGCAAAATGCAGAACTACAACCAACTGATGTGCTATACAACAAATTATTTGTATTAATCTACTCAGTATCTCTTTTCTTTTTTTTTTAAGCTATAATATAGATAAAATAAACCCATCATTGGGATCAGAGTCTTTTCCTTTGTGAGATATTCATGAGTAATAGAACACAATTATACAGTCTGATGTTCTAAGAATTCATTTCATTAGCCAGCACATCAGGGGGAAAAACTCACATGGTCTTTAAGCTAAACATCAACCAAGCATGCTGAATGCAGCTAATATGTAACTCAGCTGATTCCCTGCTGTCACACACCTCATTGTATCCTCTCCTGAAACAATGGACGGAAACTCAGTTCAGTGCAAATGATCTCGGCTGAACAATGTGTCTCTGGATTAGCTGCCAGCACCAGTGGGTTTGACCGGTTGCTGCTGCCAGTCAGTCTGAGATCTCCATCTCCGGGTTGCTCTGAGTTCAGCTTTGGAAACAGAGGAAGATTAACAGATTAAAAGACCTTTGCTTTGTGTAGACGGCCAATTCAATAGGCAAAGGTCTATTGATAGAAGATTTTCTATCATCCTGCAAAGTCCAGGACTTTCTTCTCTGCGCATGTTTAATCATCAAATCAGTGACATGTTCTCTGAATTGCAAAATGTTATACAATTTACATAGGCAGTATTTTGCATTCAGTGATTGCTAAATGTGTGTATGTGTGCAGCTATGCATACTGTATAATCATATATTTGTTATGATTATATTCTTTCTAATAAGCTTGGAATAGTCCAAGGACTTCCCCATCCAAGTACTGATCATAAAGAGACCTTATTGAATTTCGTTGTTTGCTTTCAGATAATTTTTAGTACACAAAATTGTGCTTTTTATGGGCCAAAGAGTCACTGCTGTAACTTCCTAGTGCAACAGTGGCACAGATAAGACATAGTAACTTTCAAACACCATATCAGAACATTTATTTTTATGGTAAATGATTTTAGGAATGCAGAATGCTAGTCATTTAATGGTACTATTTTCTCCAATATCAGCAAAATGTTGAGGCTGTCCTTGAAAATCAGGAATAGGAGACATCCAAAGGAAGAAGTTTCAGAAAAATAAGTGACTTGGTTAGTCTCACATAGATCGGGCAAATGCATACCCTGTTTCTCCAACAACACGGCCTCCCCCTATAGGAAGTCCCAGCATGTTTTATAGGCATGAAATGAAATTAAGCCCCTCCCCCCAAATTAAGGCCTATATTAAAACATGCGAAATGGGGGAATGGTGGGGGGGCTTGCCGTTAGGAAGTACTTTTGTTGCACACGCAGATATGGTGCTGCCTCCGTTGACCCTGATACGAAGTGCCCCACCAACACCGAGGTCAACATCCAAGCTGTCGCCGCCTGCCCGCCGGAAGATGCAAGCGGGGGGAGTTAAGTCATCCCCAAAAAGACGACCTAGCCATTTTTTCGGGGCTCAAAAAAAAAAAGACCCGGCCTTATTATATGAGAAACATGGGTATTAATATAACAATGGCAACATTTCCAAAAAAAATTAAATATCTCAATTATTTTATCTTCTGGTTGAAATCAGACTGCCCTCCCACCTGATTTCATTTAGAAAAAAAAGTTAAAAACTACAGAATATTTTCAATTGAAAATGACACTAACAATGTGTGTTCGAAGAGTTAACATGATTGATTATAATTAAAGTGATAAAGTCATCATGATTTTATTATTCTGAGGGATTATTGTGAATTTTTTTTTCTATATAATTTACTGGGGTAAAATTTTGCCTACATTTTGTAAATGCAGGGAAAAAATTGAATGAATAAAGTGGTTGGAATAACATGTATTTGTTTTATTGGAATTCTGGCAATTAACATCTGAGAAGTTATAGCTGACTTTAAAAAAAATGTTTTAAAGTATTGCAAAATGAATTTAAAAAAGACGAAGGTAAAGTTTAATATTACAATTAAAAGCTCAACTATTTAGAATGTACATTAGATTAGGAAAGAAAATGCCACCATGGAAAACAATCAGTTTCAAGGAAGCCTTAAAAATCTAGAACGGGTGTCAAACTGACAGCCTGTGGGCCAGATGCATCAACATAGGCCACACCCAGACCAGCTCCACAAAGGAAAAAAACATTGCGATACATCACGTGATGCCAACAGGATGCCTTGAGTTTGACACCCACAGTTTCTTTCAGAAATTGTCCAAATCAGAAAAAGAAAGTTGAATACACAGTCTGGCAAAATAAATATAAATTGATAATAAGGCAAGTGAAAAAAATGTATTGAGATATATTGCAAAAAGCAGTAACAGTAGCAGTAAATTATGATTTTTTAAAAAATATATCAGAAGCAGGAAATTGGCTATGGAGGAAGTTGCATTACAGCTGAACCAACTCTGAAAGAGATATAGCAAATAATGACTAATCCATAAAAACAAAATTTAAAAAATAACTATTCATGAAATCTGGATGACATCCACCTAAAACTTCTTAAATTATTTTGAAACTGCTGAACTTCTAACAGAAATATGCAGCTTAGCCATGAAATTGGCACCTTTGTGTGAGAATTGGAAAGTAGCCATTACAATACTGATTTGATTTTTTAAGAAAACAAGCCAGGGAGATATATTTAAAAAAAACAGTTCTGTTTATTGTATATTTTGGTATATTGATGAAAAGCATTATTGATAAAGTTATGAAATAAGTTTGATAAAAAAATTGTTTTGTTTTGAAAACTGAAGCATTATTTATCTCACAGAATTTTTTTTAAGAAAGTATAAAAAACAAAATACATCTAGTTTGGTAAATTTTGTCTGGGATCCAAAATTTTTCCAATATGACATGTTTAGTATGACTTTTTAAGTTAGATAACATAGTGTATAAACCAGTGTATCAGGCCAACATGTGAATTTAGTTAATTGTATTTTTCAGGAAACCATGTCCTGGTATGTATGAACTCACAACCTATATATTTGGACTTTCAAAAAACTTTTTAATGACATTTTTGTTCTATATCCTCTTATCTAGTTGTTTCTAGCTGTGTTTGGTGAAAGGACATTATAAAATTGTTTTCAGAAAACCAAAAAGGTGTAATGCCTGCCATATCATGCTAGGCCATGGTTTAAGTGTGGTTTACCAAATAAATCACTAATAATGAGTGTACATTGACACATAAGATAACAATCAGGAAGAAATGGAACTCCCAAGGATATCTTCAATTTTGTAAATTAAATTCCAGAATTAAGAGTGAAGAGTTAGGCAGCCAAGATTTCTGATGAGAACAAAGGCAGAATGCCAAAGGCTTTGAAGATATCTCTTCAAACTGGATGACTGGCATTGCAATTCTGTGCAAATGTACTAAAAATTAAGCCTCACTAAATTCCTCCCATGTAAAAGATTGAAGTTTGTTAAAGTAACAAACAAGGTTTAATGGAATTAAATATAAGAGTATATCAACATATTCCTTGATTTTATCTTGCTTAACTATTAGAATTGTTTATTACAATCACATGGTTTGGGCTGAGCACATGGGTCACTTGGAATCCATATTTGGAGAGATTGAGACAGCCATCTGCTCATTTGAACTTTGTCTGTCTTAATTTGTTACACTGCAGAGGAATTGCTTGGTTCTGCTTGAGCATTTATAAATTCTTCCTTGGAGAAAAAGTCATTCTTGTGTCTCAAAAATGTTATTCTTTAAGAAGAAAATAAAATCTTTCAACCTAGAAGATCAAACTGTCTTTGGGCTGCAAATAAAGTACTGGGTCCCTATTTCAATGCCAGAGAATAGCAATGTAGATACCATCCATCCATCAAGCTAATAAGGACCTTGGTGACATTCAGCTTCTCTACTCTACCACAATACAGGAGAAGTTATTGATTGCTGCCATGTTCTTCACCAATCCTTTGCCATCTTCCCTGGCCTCAAAAAGAGGCCAGAACAAATAGACTGATTGGGCATTCCTTCCAGAAACATATGTTGAAGCAGATTGTTGCTTCCCAACTCCATCATTCTTGGGTGAAAATTATTTTCTAGATCAATTTCACTTGAATTTCAAATCTATGTTTGGAACAGAAACTGCCCTTTTCATCCTGAACTTTTTGCTGTGAGAGTATTTTGTGTGATTTTGCAGTGCTGGGCTTTCTTCTTACTATCGTATTTCTCCAACAATACAGCCTCCCCCAATAGGAAGTCTCAGCATGTTTTATAGGCATAAAATCAAATTAACCCCCTCCCCCCAAATTAAGGCCTATATTAAACATGTGAAATGGGGGGAATGGCGGGGGAGGCTTGCTGTTAGGAAGTACTTTTGTTGCATACCAGGATGTGGTGCTGCCTGTGTTGACCTCGGTGTTGGTGGGGCACTTTGTATCAGAAGACCTTCTGCAACCGTTGCTTTCCCTTCTCCCTGTGCTGCTGTGGCGTTTGAAGCAACGCTGCAGCATTTGGCACAGCCACACGCAGCCAGCCAGGGCTCCTCCCTGCAACTGGAGCCCAGCAGAGACACTCATCATGTGCTCCTGTCGCCGCCTTCCATTCAAAGGCAAAGACAATTTTTTTAAAAACAACGCCCGACTACCAGTACAACAAAGCCTCCCTGCCCAAGAGGGCAGCCCAACCCCACGCGGGGAGCGGAATCTCCCAGGGCCCGCAGCGCAGGATCGCCCACCCTGGAGGAGCGCCCAGCCGCCATCCCTGCCTGGTGCGGCGCAGAACACGAAGAGCTTCGCGCTGAGCATCCAGCACAACTGATGGGTTGGGCCGGCTCTTTCGCTTTGGCAGGGGGGTGCGCACCACGGCTCGCTTTCCTGGCTCTGCCCAGCCCCCACACGGTTCTGGGCGACCCTGGTAGGATGAGTGGGAGGGTCTGGTGGGGGGCTTCACTGCCTTGCGCGAGAGCTCCGCCTGCCACGCAGGAGCGCCTGCCTGTCAGCTGCGCTGGTGCTGCAAGCGAAGCTCTTCACGTTCTGCCTGGCACCAGGCACGGGTGGCAGCTGGGCATTCTCTCGGCGGTCGGCTGATCCTGCTCTGCGGCCCTGGGAGATATCGCCTCTCCCTCAGGGGATTGTGTTTGCCCCTTGGGCAGAGGAGGCTTTGTCGTACCAGTAGTAGGGCATCATTTTTAAAAGAATTGGCTTTGCCTTTCGAAAGGCGGCGACAGAGCGCCATGAAGCTGAGCGTCTCTGCTGGGCTCCGGTTTGCAGGGAGGAGCCCTGGCTGGCCACACATGCTGCGCCCAAAACACCATGGCATTACTCTAAACGCCGCAGCAGCACGCGGGAGAAGAAAAGCAACAGTGGCGGAAGGTCTCCCGATATGAAATGCCACCAACCACCGAGTTCAACATCCAAGCTGTCACCACCCACCCACCCGAGGATGCAACGGCGGCAGGCCAAGGGGGGGGGAATTAAGTCACCTCCAAAAAGACAGCCTCGCTGTTTTTTCAGGGGTCAAAAAAAAAAAAATTATTTTGTGAGAAACATGGTCCTCACTCTTCCACAAGCATTGAATCTTTGGAAAATCATGGTGCCTTTTTCTAAAAAGAAAAAGGAAAATCTTAAATTAATATTCCTCATGTGATGTTACATAACCTACACAAAGAAAATAATACCCAGTTTTCTTACATTACATTTTCATTCGCAAGATCATTTCAGAAATGGTGTTCTAAATTGTGTACATGGTGTAAAAATAAAGTNGTTTTCTTACATTACATTTTCATTCGCAAGATCATTTCAGAAATGGTGTTCTAAATTGTGTACATGGTGTAAAAATAAAGTAACAGTTATGTTACTGTCTAGAAGTATGATACTGTTATTGTTATATGCAAATATATGGAATCTATTTCTTTCCAAAGTTGTTTAAGAATTAAACTGGCAAATATTTGAACAACAATAAAATAATTAAATTAAAATTAAATTTAAAGAATAATAATCAGGAATAATTTTTAATTATTTCTTAATGGAGCCATGTTACAAACATTTAATTTTTATTGAAAAGCATTTTCACTATTGAATGATACCAGATTGGTTTTGGGATACCATGTAGTTTGCACACCTGAATTTGCACACCCCTTACATTCAACAAAAAACTACATGGTTCCGTTGGAGCAGCTCAAGAAAGACAGCAGATTTCCACCTTTTTTGAGCATATGATTCCCATCAACATTAGCTATTCCACAGTTGCTATGGCATCAAAAATGAATTAAATTAGAAAAACATCTCTGTGAAAAATAAAAAGAAACATTTTTGTCAGAAAATGTTTTTTCCCTTCGCACAGCATAAGACTATCATGTATTTAAAGCTGCTCTTGGATAAGTTCTATATAGTAAGATTTTTAAAAATTCAATTTCTTTTCAGTAATTTTCAGTTGCATGTACTACTATTAGACTGACCCCAAAATCCCAGTTCATGTTGAATGTGAAGTTAAGTTATTAAATATGTAATGCATTCATATCATAACTGATTATTTATCTAATTCAGAATTACTTCAGGAAAATCAAATTTTCCCTTTGCTTGAGACTAGAAGGAAACTATTTTATATATGACAGTGATTACCTTGCAAAAGTTGGCAGTATGAAATGACACTGATATAAGACATTAAGTAGGTTTTAATCCCAGGAAAGAATCTTCCCTGGGAACATGAATATATATATATTCATGTTGCATTTTTAATTTTGGTTTTATACCAAATTCATGTTGTTTATACCAAATTCATATTCTAGGCTATATGCAACAAGTCCAAATATTATTGAAGTCCATCTCTCCTTAAGATCAGAGGTGAAAGACCTGAAGTAGGCAGATGTTGCTGTTTGATGGCATTAAAGATATGATTGCATTGTATGTTTGCAACAGGTAAACATCTGTTTTTTTTCAGAAGTGCTACAGCTACTGGCCCGGTTGCTCAGCCAAAAGTTCCAAGTCCATTTGTTGCCAGATGTCCAGGAACTCCAACACATAGCACTGTTCTTGTTGACCACTGCGACAATTGATGCAGTACAGGTTTCTGGTCAACAAGAAGAGTAAATTAAATCACGACATTGTTTATGGGAGAGACACTCTTCATCTGGCTCCTCTGATGAAACCTATGCAGTATGGTTGAATCTCTGGCATATCTCTCATCTTCAGAGTACTTAACTCTGACAACCATATCAAATAATGCCTAACTGGTGGATTATTATCTTCATTCATCACACAGCCAGATGCTCAGACTGGCTTTGGCATTTTTGTCCATCGATTGAGTCCTTTCCAAGGAGTTAGGATAGGCAGATGTTGATGCTGTTAAAATTATCATCGCAGGATGTAAGCTGTTTCAGATAAAGCTACCATTTGCAATTGATTGGTGGTGATTTTGTCAATGCCAATGGAGTTCAAGTGTTGTTCCAGATATTTGAGGATTATATCCCCAAAGGTGCTATTAATACTATCTTTACTTTTTATATTTTGCCATTTTCCACTTCTTTCTCTTCTATTCTGTTTCTATTCTGTTTCTTCAAGTACTACATCCATTTATCTAGACTTTTTTGTCTTTATTATCAACAATTCTTAAATCTGGGGTGTTGCATGTCATGTGCTTGAATTTTAAAGTCCCAGAGCACTTTAGCTTCTTCATTTTCTATTACTTTATCTACTTTGTTTCCGGGCTTCTATAGCTGCTCTTTGCAAAGCAGTTGGGCTGCCTGGGGAGGAGGTCTTAAAAGGGGTAGGCACCATCAGCCCAGGGGCTAGCTACTCTCAGCTAGACTGGCCTTCCCTGAAGCTAGCTTACTTCTCTGCCATCTGTTTTTTTGTTCCTTCTGGTCCATGGATTTCTGTTATAGGTTGTAAAACTCTGTAGCAAAAAGTTTACTGATTGTGTTAAGGAGACTGTTGGGTCTATGGCTTGTAGAGTTATCCTTTTTCCTTTTTTAATGTATGCAGACAATGATTGCAAACATTAATTCTAGGGGGTTTGTCGATAGCTGTCTATGTAGGTATAGACTGCATTATTGCCAGGGTGGGACAGTAATCTAAATGTATGCAAAGTTAACTTCAGGAAACATTTATCATTCCATCAAGTAAATCAAAGGGAGATGGGGCTATTTAATCATATTTTTGTTCATAAAACTGTGAATGATACACAATAAATAACAGGAAAAAAGGAAATGGTCAATGTCTAGATGGATTTAGAAGTTATTTATACAAAGTTTTGGTCCTATATAACAGCAATTTGACTTATGTTCAAGGAATGGTTCCCTTTCTGTTTTATAACACTTAAATATCAGTAGAAACTGGGTAAGAACAAATTATGGTCTTATATCCTTGTTAAATGTAGATACTGAAATTCTCAAAGCAATACTAGCACAGAATTTGTAGAATATAGTTCCTTCTATTGCATGCACAACAGTAAAAGGGAAGCACAAGGCAGGATTCTGATAACATCAGAGAATTAGTAGATACTTTAGAAATTGAATATGAACATCTTACTTAGTTGTAGCGGCTTCTGTAGATGCAGAAAAAATCTTTATTAAAGTGCAGATCAAATGTTTGAACATCCTTTCGAGAAAAAATGATTGTTTTCTGTTTCTACTCAATTGGATCAGAAAGTAATTACTCTCAGCTGAGATCATTATGTTAGTGTTATTTCTTTACCTATTAGCATATATCTTCGAACTGTATGAGAATATATTTTATTTTCTTTTATATTTGATATGGTTTTACAACTATTATCCTATAATGTTAGATAATCCAAGAAAAGTTCAGGTGTCTAGGTAATTAGAATTTTACATATAACATATATATTATAGGCAAATGATATTATCACAGTTATCAAGTACCTTTACCTAAATTTGTGAATCCTGAATTACAACATGATAAACTAACAGCATATTAACTAATCTCATACACTTCTCTGTCAATCATATAGTATCTATGGAAAAGTATTGAAAAAATGTTTTGTCTGTTGTACAAAGTCTTGTTAAGTACCTTGGAATAAATATTCCCAGACAGACATCTTTCTTAGCAGAATTAAATATTTTAAACTTCATAATAGAGATTATTCCTCATATATCATATGGGATAGTTGAAAATTCTTATGAGATTATGGGAAAAAATAACTGAGATCAGAATGAATATTACTTTTAAACTGATTTATACCTTAAAAGGAATTCCTATGATAATTTGTTTTAGATATTTTAAATATTAATAAATATTGAGGATGTTTTTATGGAACAGGCATATACCCAGGGTTTTTTTTTCTCTTCTCTTTTTTCTAACTTAGATTTCCTTAAGAAAATGGGAGGTTACTTTCCCACATTTCCATTCATAACACTGAACTTATATCCTTTTTTAATGTGGAATGTTAATAATACTGAATGTAAACCATTATGAGGAACATCGGGAAGCTATTAGACTCCTTTGAAATCCTGGCAAATGCTTCTCATTTTATTCAACACTCAATTATTTTTCCTACTTTAAAAGCAGTGTAAATATTTGGAAAATTTGGGGACAAAGGCTTAAGTTTTATCTGGCTTCCATGAGAAAATTATTCTTCAGGCTAACTCTAACATTTTGTAAGGTTTTTTAAAAATTCTATGTTACTTTTTACAGAATTTGGGCAAAAAAAAAAAAGAAGACCCCATAAGTATAAAAGTTTCTTAAAGCTTTTGAGTCACTACATAAATAATTTGATTTATCAAAAAAGCTAGTATAATAAATGAAAGCATTTGCTGATCCCATAGTTTGATCTAGTATGGTAGCAGCCAACAAAATTTATTAAAAATTGATATTGGCAGAATCTAGCTTTATAACAACTGAAGACTACTGCTAAGTTCAAATCTAATAAGAATTTACAAAATTTTTGAAATAATCTGTTACAGTGAATCACTAGCCTTAAATGTATAAAAAACATTAGAAATTTGTAAATCTTACAATGTTAAAATTCAATTAGTTAATTAAAAATGCTATTTCATGTTTACTGGACATCACAGATGAAGTTTAAGAAAGGCTGGTGAGCAAACTTTTATGCTGGAGATACAATAAATTGAAGGGTATTTAACACATGATTTGAAATTACACTTTGGTTTTCCCTTCCTGACTTAATGTTTATATTCTTGTAAATAAGAAATGGAGAAGAAAATTAATATTTAAAAAGGTAAATGTAAAGTTGTGTACCAAAATTTAGAAGTTCTCAGTTTAAGAGAACTGGGATAGAGTAAAGATATTAATTAATGTGTAGCTAGAATGAAGCTACATCCTGGACACAAGTTTCTGGATTGAAAAAATGTATCTGCTTTCAGATTTTGAATTATGCCTTTATAGACTCAGTTAAAAGATTAAGCTATATGATTCAGTACAATCCAGATTTAATCCGTTGTTCACATAATGCTTTATTTTAAAATGGTATTTCCTGTATACATGGTGATATATTTTTACTTTGCTTGTTTTTCCCCATATTTCTAGTAATAAATCAATACAAGTTAATAAAAACAGAATCAATTGGTTTGTCATTGTGATCCTTACTGTGCTTCAATCCACTGAGTATATTGTTAGTTACCCTATAAAGCAAATAAAACACAGATCCTTCTTGTCACAATTTACTGCAGTTTATGCCAGTGGCTGAGGGGCAAGTGGAATAGCAGAAAGTCGGCCTTCTCAGTTGAAAAACAAAGTTTGGGAGATATGCATCAGAATCTTCTTCTTGAAGCAAGTTTTAGCAGCACTGCTAAATCTTATTTCTGGCATTTGCTGAGGAGCCAGATTGTTTTCCTCCTTAAAGTGCACTACTAAATTGCATGTAGACACTCGGTGTAGAGGCAGTTTTCAACATGTAGAGTGAAACTTAAGATCAAGATCTATTTTGTTCTGTGCAACATAGTTCCCTTTTAACAGTGAAATATCATTGTTTTGGATGTGGGGGTAATTGCTATTTGTGCCATGACATAAATATAGCAAATAAAAATCCTGACTGCTGTTTTCCATGGCTAAACACAGAAATGAAAAAGATTGATAAGTCTAATAATTTAATTGATTCAGTTTCCAAATAGTAATTATCCCCACATCCCAAACAATTATAACGGTAATTATAACCATGGCCCTGCCATCAGAGATAGGAATGAAAATAAAGAAATAGTCTTTCTGTGATAGTTATAATTTCAGGTTTCAGTTTCCTCTGAATGAATTAATGGAATGTTAATGCAGAAATCTTAATAAAGGTTTTTTGTTTTGTGTGTGTGTATTATACCACGTGTCTTTTGCAACTTGCAGATATTGTGTTATTTATTTGCAGTGCACTTCCTGAGGATCACAGTGGACATGGAATCATATGCTAAAGTTACACAGTGAGCAGAACTGGATTTTAGGAGCCATTTGATGGTTTCCTTTGGGGAAAATGAGAAAAATCAAAACCCAGTGATTCTGACACTAATTTTTCTGGTGTGCTGTAAGGGGAAGCATATACATATTCATCACAGCAATATCCCTGTAACAATTATCTGCTCCCCAATTTGTTTTCAGATGAGCCTTTGCTCCTAAAGATCATTTCAAAACTGAAATACAGTTCCTTGTAATATACTACAGATGCATGTAGCATTAAAGCAAAGAAAGGACCCCACCATATGCAGCAGATAGTAATGTATAACTCATCAGTAATTCCATTACAGTAATACCCTAAGGTCCCTAAGATGACTGCTAATTGCACTAGAAGGGGTTGGAAGGAGAGACCTTTTATAGACACAAACTATTGTGTTTATAATACTCATAAAAGGTTATATGTACTCTCAGAACAGAAGCATGATCAAGAGAGCCTGCATGTATTGTCCTCAATGGAGAAAATTTGAATTCCACAGAAGGTCTGAAACTCAGGAATGGGATTCTACAGGTTCACACCTATTCACTAGAACAGGTTGTTAACATTTTAAGTTGTTCAGAGAACCAGTTATTAGAAGAAATTACTGGCCTAATCCTGTAAGGAAGCAGGAAGGAAACATTCTGGTGTTGCTTTCAGAAACTGCCTCTCTGTTAACCATTATTACTTTCTTGGCAGGACTAGACCTGCTGTCTCAGGAACGTCTCTGGAGTTTTTTCCCCCTCCTTTGCTGGTACTTTGCTTGTGTGGAGTGACCATTCAAAGTTACAATGGCACTGAAAAAAGTGACTTATGACCATTTTTCACACTTACGACTGTTGCAACATCCCCACAGTCATGAGAGGCCAGGCGAGATGTGTGCCTCGATGTGAATGATGTTGAATTGACCACGCCCAGCCAGTCACATGACCACCAAGCCATGACCATCAACCAAGCCATGCCCACAGAACTGATTGTTAAAAAGTTTGAATCCCACCCCTGCTGAAACTCATCCATGGTCATTACCCTAATTAAATGCTTCCTGGTTCATCTTTCTAATTGGCCCAATATGTGTCTGTCAGAGCCAGTTTGATCTAGTGGTTAAGGTACCAATCTAGAAACTATGAAACTGAGTTTTAGTCACATTTTAGGCATAAACACCAACTGGGTGACTTTGGACCAGTCACTATCAGCTCAACTCACTGCAGGGGGTTTGTAGGGAAAATGGGAGAAGGAAAGAACATTAGGTATGCTTATTTATTTATAAAAATAATAAAGATAGGATTTTAAAAATCTTTTTAAAATAGTTATTTATCTTTTATAAATAATCCAAACTCCAGCATGGTAAAAGCTGTGCTTGGTTCTCTGTAGGACAAGGTTTCAAACTGGATTTCCTTCAGGGCTCGATCAGCAACTGGATTTCTTTGAGGGCTCAATCTCTTCTGTGGCTGTGACCGGCTGCTGGGGGTGGGGGGGTGGGACAGAAATCTCCTGCAGCACCCTGCTGGCCGAAATGGACCACGGGGTGGCCACGCGCACACCCCCGTGCCTGGACAGCCTTCTGCAGCACTCTATGGGCCAAAATGGAGTGCAAGGGGACCAACACAAAGCTTCCCTCTGTCCTGTTTTGCCTGCCAGAGGCACTGCGGGCCAGTCCTTTGTTATTTTCAGGCCAGCCCAACAGGCCAGATTTAAGGCCTTGAGTTTGACATCCCTGCTCTAGGATAATTAAAAAAAAACATTTAGACACTATTTTGATTTAATCTGTCACAATAGATTTTCTCTGTGCGTTAAAAGTAGTGATTATAGCTATCTTTGTTACTCTCCAGAAAAATATCTTTCCTAGAACTGAAAATGCAATTGCTTACAAATTTTTACAGAAGCAAAAAATATTAAAAATACTGAATGCCTCATTTTGAATAAGTGGATTGTGTGCATTAATTTCTCCAATCAATTTCTCTCATGATAGAAATAAATTTGATTTTTGCTTTACTATTTATAATAGTAATATGTATGTATGTATGTATGTATTTATGTATGTATTTATGTATGTATGTATATATGTATACACATACACACACACACACATATATATAATACATGGTTTGTATACATAATAAATATTTTATATTTAATTAATAATTAATTAATTAATGGAGCCTCTGTGGTACAGTGGTTAGAGTGCAGTACTGCAAGCTACTTCTGCAGCCAGCTGTCTATAATTTGGCAGTTCAAATCCCACCAGGCTCAAGATTGACTCAGCCTTCCATCCTTCCGAGGTGGGTAAAATGAGGACCCAAATTGTTGGGGACAATATGCTGACTCTGTAAACCACTTAGAGAGGGCTATAAAGCATTATAAAGCAGTATATAAGTCTGAGTGCTATTGCTATTGCTAATTCAACATCATATATAAACTGATATCACTATTCAAATCTATTCTGTAACAGGAAATGTACATGAAAATAAATATAAATTTCCATGCAGATTTATAAATAGATGATAGAAAGAAAGATAGATAGACAGACAGACAGATGATATAGATATCTTACAATGTGAAAGCTGAAAAATGCATGGATCAATCTATTCTTTTTTATATATAATGATTATTTTCCATAAATTTCTATATAAATACAAAGCTTATATAGAGTAGAACCTCTAAATAGTTGAATTTTGTTCAAGAACAGTTCTTGCAAGGAAGTATTCAGCTTCTTTATCATTCCTAAAAATAGTGTGTTCAGTAACTCTTGTACATCTTTGACTTCTTCCTTGGAAACAGGCCCTCAGTACTGATTGCTAGAGAACCTGAACAGAAGAATGCTTCCTACAGCAATTGGATGGCCAATCTGGCTACACCTGAGTGAAGTAAGTCTTCAACCACATATCTTATTCTAGATCCAGGACAACACTCAGGATTAACTCTTGGTTTGTCATCTTTCTAGTCAGTTCCATGACTAACAGTGATTTATCTAAAGCGATTGTCTCTGACAAGCTGCAGTGTCATTTATTCAATTTGTTAGATTTTCTCCTTTGGATGGTGACCTTGATTTTTTTTCCCCCATTTCAAATTCATGCTTAGATTTCATTGTTGAGGTGAAAGAGGCTAACAATATGGTTGAAATTTTTAGACCTCCAAAACTTGGGGTTTTTATATGATTTTCTCAGAGCCAGTTCACATCATCTGCTTTTTAAACTTGGGTACAAATGTACTATTTTTAAATGGCACATGTCAGTGGTGAGATTCAAAATTTTTACTATCAGTTCTGTGGGTGTGGCTTGGTGGGTGTGGCAGGAGAAAGATACTGTAAAATCTCCAGTCACAGGTGGTATTTGCTGGTTCTCCAAACTACTCCAAATTTCCACTACAGGTTCTCCAGAATTGGTCGGAACCTGCTGAATACCACCTCTGGCACACGTGTACAGATTCGGTAGTTGTGCATGGTGGTTGATGCATTTAATGATAGTAAGCATTCCATCAGAGAGAAATTCAGCCATCCAAGAACACATTATTCATAAATGTGATATAACAAATATACTTCGACTGTTATTTCACCTTTTGTACAAATAGTTCTAAAATAAATATGACATCTAGACCTTGGTCTTGATAGACTTTTATCTTCAGTTCTATTTTGCCATTCAGCTGCAGAGGTTTTCTTTGGTGCCATAAACAAATGTAGAATTTTGTGGTGTTTGGTGCTCTTGGATCTTGATCGTTTTCTTCAGATGTTTAAGTATCTAAACTAGGTAATATCATCAGTACAACTAGTGATCATGACCTAGTTTGGGTAAAGAAACCTCTGTAAAAAACAGCCTAGCTCAGAGTGCACCAAAGGTCCCTCATTTCACCCTGAGTACAAATATTTTCCTTTAAATGTAGAATTACTGTGTGGATGCCATATAAAAGCCATGTTTTTTTTTCTTTTCTCACTTTTTTTCCTTGCAAAATAATTTTTAATTAGTGATGTTAAAATACCATAAGAACATCTTTCCCCAATTGTCAGTGCCCAGTTACCCCCAAGTATTCAAACAACTGAAAAGAGGTAAGGATTATTAATGGCAACAGTGTTCTATTTTTAAAAAAAACTCTATTAAGCATTTAAAATGAGAGAAAAGAGAAAAGAATAGCCAAAAGAAAAAAGAGGGGGGGGGAATAAAGTAAAATAAAGCATGGAATGAATAAATAGAAAATTTACAAGCATCGGGGAATTAGATTTGAATTTTCACTATTTCATTGATTGGTTTTAAATGACTGAATATATGATGTTTTCAAGACTGCAGGTCTTTCTTAAATCCAAGCAATTTATGAATTCAACAACAGTAGTCAGAACAATATAAATCATTGAAAAAGATTTGACATTATAGTAAAGTATATCCAGACTACTGAAGATCTATTCAGATTTATCAGTTCTAGTTGAGCCAGAATATTTAGGAGAAACCTAAATTTTGGATGTGATACAAACCTATACAATTTTTTATCCATATAATAAGCGGTTTAATTTAAGCTTGTAGCAAATTGGCAGCAAGTGCATCTCTTTCAGAACAGATGTGATACCTCCTTTAGCAACTTTAATTCAGCATTATGTATCAGCGAAAGCTTCCCGCAATAGCTTTTATGTATATCACAAACAGTATTTTCAAAGGCATTATTTTGGAGGGTATGTCTCCATATAAAACGTTCTTTCTAACTGGAGTTCCCTACATGTATTGAGGCGACATATCCCAGAAATTCTCAGTCAATATGACCAAAAGGCCTTTTTCTAGCTAGGGGGTTTGGGGAATTGGAATCCCAACATACTTAGAGGACATGAGATTAGGCAAGATCAGTGATATTACTAGATCCATGATTGTACAAAACCAAAATTCAATCAGAAATGCCACAAGATTGGGAGGAAATACATAGATGTTCACAATCTCCTCCATATAAATGATTAACCTTGAAATAAATAAAGCTTCTTGAGAATATGTTCCAAATTAAATCGTTAGATTTCTCCACACATAATCTAATGTGGTCTAATCGAATTCAATGCCTGACTATCTGAAATTATGCTCATGTATTAAAATAAAAGTTAGAGGATGGGTTGGAGAACCAAAAAGCCCCAATTCAGAGTTCAATAAAAATTCATGTACACATAAAGTTTAATTCTTACACCATTGCTGAATAGTTAGTTAACGATTTTGCAACAGTTCAGTAGATAGCATTACCATTAAGCGGGGAGACAGGAAACAAAGATAAATGACATCAGATATCAATTATTTCAGAAAAGAGAGGGATGCTAGATTTGTCACTGACATCCCTTTTCTTATGTTTATTTTTTATTTGTGAGCGCTGGGCACTAAAGGCTACAGAATGCAAGCCCAGAAAAGGGGGGGGAGGGAGGAAGGAAGGAAGGAAGGAAGGAAGGAAGGAAGGAAGGAAGGAAGGAAGGAAGGAAGATGACAGAGAGAAGTGGGGAGAGGGGAGGAGAAACAGAAACCTCTGTCTGACCTCAGAACACAATCACTTTGGAAAAGCACACAGTGATGTCACCTAATGGCATCTGCTCTGGCTTCTATTTTACAGACTCATACTTCATTCAGAAAGTCCCACTAGGAATTGCTGATCATGACCAACCCATTTTTGCTATGTGCCTATTTCTGCTGCTTCAATGGAAGCCAAGTCAAGGATTAGTTCTGAAGATTCAGCAACATTCAAAGCTCTTCTCTGACACAGCAAGTTCACTTTTCTAGATAGCTAGCAAGCCTATCTAATATATTTATAATGAGAAAAGTATCTATGTAAATAATTGCACAGATGCAATTATGTTAACTTTTTTTTCTGTAGCTGTCTGCTTTGAATGTATTGGATCTAGCAAATGTCCAATCTATTAGTAAATAGATTAGATAAAGGGGAACCTTTTTTGGGAGAAAATTTATAATGATGCTAGTTATGCCAAAGAAAGTTTTCTATTCTGCTGAATGCCACAGCCATTAATACAAAGATTACGAAAGTTCTATGGTTAATTTGCATTTCAATAGATTAGAAATGGAAAACTTGATTGTGAATGTTCTTAGATACTTGATCTTTCAGTATATAATGGAATGGTATCAGGACAGATTCGATAGAAGAGAAGAGAACAGAATAGAATACTTTATTGGCCAAGTGTGATTGGAAACACAAGGAATTTGTCTTGGTATAAATACACTCAGTATACATAAAGAAAAAGTACATTCATTAAGAATCAAGAATCATAACATACAACACTTAATTATCATCATAGGGTACAATCAACAATCAAATCATACCAGAAAATAGTCAATATAAATCGTATGGATACAAGCAACAAAGTTACAGTCCTATGATCACAAGTGGAAGGGGATGGGTGATAAGGAGTGATGAGAAGATTAACAGAAACAGTAGTGTACACTTTGTAATAGTTGAACAGTGTTGAGGGAATTATTTGTTCAGCAGAGGGATGGCTTTTGGGAAAAAAAACTGCTCTTGTGTCTAGTTGTTCTGGTGTGCAGTGCTCTATAGTGTCGTTTTGAGGGAAGGAGTTGGAACAGTTTAAGCCCATGTCACACTGCACCAACAGATGGAAAGAGGATGTAAAACGGAGAGAAACACTTGCCATCCGTTGGTTAACGTGATGCATCCTGTTCTGTACTCACTGCATCCATTTTTCTTCCTCTCAGTCGTCAGCATTTCGATCGACTGAGGTTCCATCCACTCAAAAAAGTTTTCACTGCTCAAAACTTTTGAGCGGAAAATGATCCAAGCCGTCCATTCCTGCATTCCATTACGCATGACGGGGAACATCCGTTTCTGCATGCCAGTCATCATCCCGTACGCATCTACTACATCCGCTAGGCATCCGCTGCGCATCCACTGCAACTGCAAATCCGCTCCAGCGGAGGAAGCGAAAACGGACGGGGATACGGACGTTGCAGCCCGGTTAGGTAGCACAGACGGAGAAAGGATGAAAGCGCGATGCAGCTCACAAAGAAAGCATTTAAAAACAGAAAAAACGGTATCGACAAAGGGGACTATACGTCCGGAATATAAGATTGTCTAGAGGTATGCCTAGAGAGACATGCTAAAAGGACACATAAGGCGGAAACCTATGCTTGCCTATTAATAAGTAAAAGAGATTGATACTACCTGGTATCGCACTTTTTCGTAGATACCAGCAGGCGTGGCCCCCCTGCTGTGCAGAGGGCGACCGTCTGCAAGCTTCATCTGGCTTCTTAGCGTTCTTCCACCAGCTACCAGTATCATAGGTCCACATGGATCTGTAAAAACGTCTCTTTTGGTTAGGCCAGCCATCGTTCTGCACACAGTGCGACAGCCATCTACATGGCCTCTTTGCAAGCTTTCTCGGGAAGAGAGGTTGCGCCAAGAACCGTCTGGGTACCGAAATGTAACGATACAGGGAAGAAGGAGCAGAGTACGGGACTGTACCAACAAGCTTGATGGCTGGCAACTTGATTGGATGAAAACACTCCTGCAGTTCCAGAACTTCTCATGGAGGATGGCCTCCAGCCATGTTTTGATGAAGTTGTGGAAGCGGCTGATGACGCCCAGGGTTGGACCAAGACAGGAACACCAACTTTCCAGGCCCTATGCGCTGGACCCTGGCTCAAGGGGTGACTATGTACTGAGCATCCTTGCGTCCGTACCTGGCGCTCAGGGACACGTACAGGAGCATATGCAGTACGGCTGCTCGAGGGGTCCATCATAATCAGCCCATATCAGCATTGTGGTCCAGTAGAAATGGCCTTAGCAGGGCCATCATCAAAGCAATAGCCATGAGGAAGAGCTCCTCAGTTCCCACTTCCACTGAAGTAGAAGGCTGGCGGACGAAGAGAGATTGCAGGTAATGCGTGGGTATTCAGAAGGGACTTCCCCACACACCTTGGTAGCCATAGTATGGCAAGCACTGTGGCCTGCAAGTCCAGCCAAGTCGGTGGGTCCACTTATATTGTCAATATGGTCACATGCTTCTTCGAGCGCATCATCCTCTTCGCATGGTCGATGCTGACTACAAGTTCATGTACATCTTATGCTTTCAGGAAACGGGTCAGCTTCAGATGCCCAGGTATACCAACGCCAGTGACCCAGGAGGCTTGGAAACGCAACCTCATCGTGGGCTGCCCAATCCAGATTCCCCTGCCCAACGACATTGCAATGATGCTGGCCCCTACTTCATCGTGGTGGATGACCGCCTTCTCCTCCATGAACCTACCTCATGAAGCCCTACACCTCCACAGATGCCATCGAACCCTGAAGAGAGGATCTTCAACTAAGGCTGTCCAGGCAAGGTGGTGGTGGAGAATGCCTTTGGCATCCTGGCCCACAGGTTCCAGGTACTTCTCACCACCATGCAAGCATCGCCCACAGACCGTGAGGAGGATCTTGGAAAGCTGCTGCATCCTGCCACAATCTTCATGCGCACACCGCTTCCAGTTGTTGCAGAACAGGCTCGTGGACCTCCAACAAGGACAATGGGGACATTGGAGCCTGTGGAAATGGAGGCAAGGGCGAAACGTGGATAGACACTGAGGATGTTGCAAGCCCAACAGAAGCCTCACGATGAAGTGAAGAAGCAGCGCAACCTTCCTGAAACACTGGTGCAACTCCCCAGCTGGAGAGTGAGTGGTTATAAAGACAGGATGATAGATTGGATTAATGGATGCTTTCCTTCAGCCTGTCTCATCACACTGATTTGGAGATTGGGCATATATGTTGGTGGGCCTACATGAACAGGTGGCATTTTAATTAAAGAGTTTGTGTTTATTGTTCAAAATGTGTGGATCAATGCTTACATTGTGTTGATAATGAAGGGGCCAAAGGTGTGGCACCTGGTGGAGAGTGGACCATACGTCCCACTATGCTTGCCACTGGAGGTTTATCTATCCACAGCTATTTCCCATCCCAAAGGTTATCCCTGCCCATCCCACAGGCGAGTACCCATCCCAAAGGTTTCTCTGCCCATCCCACTGCTATCTTAACCCATCCCACAAGGATGCAAAGCTTTAAATCATTTTCTAAAAGTTTCCCACCAAGACTTTATTCAAAAAAATGAAATTGAAGCAAATGTGTAAATCAAAGATAGACTTCTATTGAACAACAAGCTGTAAAAGAAAAATGACCAAGTCAGTGCCAAATAAAAAAGTCCACAGGTAGCCACCAGTCTCTAGGCACTCCTCTTGGTCCACTCGGAGGTGTGACCCAGTCTCAGGGGTGAAGGGTCACAGGTGCTGTGGAGGTGGCTGCTGATGCTGTTGAGTGCTGGTCCTGAAGCAGCCACTGGGGTGCCTGGCCCGAGAGGACAATAGTGGATGCGTGTGTTGAGGAAGCTCTCAGACAGCTGGCTCAGCCCCGTTAGATGTTGAGAGCCCCCTCCTCCATGCCATGGGGATGTCAGCACCCAGCTACCGATGAACAGATGTACTGAGGCCGGGGCTTGGCTGTGGGGTGAAGGAAGGAGCAGTGTAGTGAGAGCTGTCTGGTTTGCAGCTGGGTGAGGGCTGGAACATCGGTGCAATGGGTGGAGCTTGCAGTGACGTCAAGGTGGCAGCAGTGGCGTGGAGAGGTGGCATCGGTCAGGCATCAGATTGGAACAGTTTGGCAACGGGTGGCATCCGAATTGAACCTGTTGCCTGGACTGGGAAGGGCTGCGCCTGATGCATGCTGGCCTCCTGGTAGCACGATAGCCTAGTAGGTGAGAGGACCTGTGGAAAGCCTAATGCCAATGGAAGGGACATCAACCTGGAGGTGTGAGGAGCAAGACCTGGACTGAGGTAGCGGAGCAAATTCATACTGGACTGGAGAGTTTGAAGACACAGATCGGTGATCCTGTCCTTCACCACCTTCGTAACTAGGGGATTCCCGCCTGATCCAATGAGGGTTCTGGATTCACAATAGAGTGAGGAAGCAGGCCTGCGGCTGGGGAGGAATGAGGAGATCGGATAGAATGTACCAGACTGAGAGAGGGACTACCGCTGCTACCATAGATTAGCATGCTCTTATCATCCAGCAGGAACAGATTGTAAGGCGCTCTATCCCTCCGTCTGGCACTTCTGCACCTTTCTGTGGGGTGGAGCTGAGGAGGATGATGTGGGTTTGGACTGATAGGTAGAGTGCGTCTTCCTTATTCAAGGCCCACTGCACCTCCAGGGGGTCCTCACGCGCTCCGCCACGGTTAGTAACAGCT
The DNA here is from genome assembly GCA_004320025.1 of Laticauda laticaudata. Classification (NCBI taxonomy): domain Eukaryota; kingdom Metazoa; phylum Chordata; class Lepidosauria; order Squamata; family Elapidae; genus Laticauda; species Laticauda laticaudata. The sequence continues at coordinate 981 of BHFT01028937.1, read as the reverse complement.
GTGGGGGCCGTCCCGTCATGGCACGCCTCCACAGACACCTGCCTGAGACAGGCAGCTGACTCTCTGCCGGAAGCAGGACTCGCGCTCTCAGCAGCGCTGCTGACGAGAGAGGGTTTGTGAGAGGGCTGCTCCTCCGGTGGGCGGAATCTCACCCTCCAGGAGGCATTGGCCATGACATGTTCTCTCTGTCCTTGTCAGCTTCGACCGCGCCTGGCCAGATTCTTGAGGCTGCCAGCTTCCGCTACAGGCATGTGCATGTGCTTCCACCCAGCCGAGCGAGCACCTCCGAAAGTGGTAGCCCAGGCTCTCCGCCTTCTCTTCTCCAAGCAGCTGCTTCCTTTGGATGTCCCATAGAGCTGTGTCCCTTCCGCGCATTAAGATACTTCATTCTCTCTCAGCACTCCAGCACCTCATCCTCTGTCCTCCTCGATGTTGTACCTTGCCCCTCCTCTTCCCGTCTCGCGTCTGCCTCTCCTCCCTTTTGCCAAGACCACTGTGGGCCCTCATCCAGAGGGCGCTTCCAGGTCGTAGCGGCTGCTCCTCCACACCACCACCAGCAGCAGCAGCAGCACCCAGCCAGGACAAGCAGACCCACGTGATCAAGCAGCAGCCAGAGTAACGCACCAGCAGCCGCCAGCAGGACACAGGAGCACCAGACAGGACCAGGAAGCACCGCAGGACAACAGACGAGGAGCAGCTTCAGCAGTAGTAGAGACAGGCAGAAGCTCCACGCGCCAGAAGCAGCATCAGCAGAGTAAGGCCACCAGCAGAAGCACCACCTCCAGAAGCAGCATCAGCATGAAAAGGTAAGCCCTCACCAGCATGAAGCACCACCTCCAGAAGCAGCATCAGCAGAGTAAAGCACCACAGAAGCACCACCTCCAGAAGCAGCATCAGCAGAGTAAGCACCAGCAGAAAGTCACCAACCGCCTAGGATAGCTAGCATCAGCAGAGGTAGCCACCAGCAGAAGCCAAGCACCA
>BHFT01028932.1:0-92832 GCA_004320025.1 Laticauda laticaudata | reverse complement strand
GGCACGGAAGCGAGGAGACGAGGGAGCTTACCTCTTCTTGGGCCACCAGCCATGTTGCTTGGTTCTCATCGCAGTAGACGCCCATCCGCCGTACCCAGAGGCGGACAGGTGGGACTTGGGCTTCGTCGCCACCTTCCTCACCTTCTGCCATGCCCTGCTATTTGGCTAGGAAGGCCCGCCCTTGGTGCCCATGTCTACACGTCCTCTTTTAACTCTGAGCAAAGATACGCAATGGTTAGTCTTGCAAAGGAGCGGCGCCAAGAGGGAAGGAGGGAAGGCCAGGGGTGGCATGCACTGTCCTAGCATCATGAAGAGCATGTTAAAAAACAGGGGGGGGGGGGAAANTCCTTTGGAGATAAATGGATTCCACTGGAAAGGTCTGTGATGACCCGGAGTGTAACACAAACATAACAAAATCCAAAACGTAATTAAATGTCCTTTAATGCCTCCAACTTGGCCCCACTGTTCAAATAATTCTCAGTTGGAGATAAAACTTATCCAAAAATAGTCTTCAAAAGAAAGCAATACAATCTGAACTCAATGAGCAGATAGAGGTGAAATAAAAAACCAAAACAAACGACAATGAAGGAATTTCCACAAGGACCAGGACGAGTAATTACCAACTTAAAGGAGATAACAGGGCACAGTCTGATGGAAGGACGCCACCAAGATAACTCCAGCCCAAAATAAAACATGCTTTGCTTCTGGCAACGCTGTGTTTTAACCATCTCTCTTATATACTATTCTCCTCAACTGCAACCAATGGGGGGAATCATGGCCTCTTCCTCTCTCGTAGGCCAAGTTGTTGCCTTCTTCGTTCCTCCCTGCATGTCCTAGGATGGAGAGGGGATGGGCCTGGTTCTTCCTCTGTCTGCCCAGCCAGCCTCTGCCCTTCCCCAGCCTCCTCCACAATCTCCGGAGCCACATCTCCACTCCGTTAGCTATTCCTCAGAGTGCAACTCTAACAAGGACATGACACGTCTTTCAAGAAGAAAAGTGTGATGGTACAGTTATAGGAGCTACCAGTGGCCTTGATCAATAGTCAGGACCAAGTCAGTTTCTTGTTTCTCAACCAAGGCAGCCTCAGGAGGTGTGGACTTCAAAACTCACAATTCTCCAGCCAGCTGAGAGCTAAAGTGCACACATACACAAGTTGTTGAAAGAGAAAAACACTAATCCAAGTGAATCTACAGTCTGGATGTGGCCTCGGGAGTGCTTCGTAGTTAATTTCATTATTGGATGTTACCCCCAGTTTGTCTTTCCAATATTCCTTTCTTTCTTTCAACTGATCTCCCCACAACCATGTTAGACCATTTTGGGAGGAGAAAACAAAACAAAATCTGCACAATCTGAGATCAAGAACAGATAGATACAACTGATGATTTGGGGCAATATACTTTCTGCTGCTGCTACCTGAAACAGCTTAAGCGCTGAGTAAAGTAAGATATATGGAATAGTAGGAAAAGCAAAAATCTCTTTCAAAAGTCTCTCTCAAAAATCCTTTTGCCTCTTTGGGGTAAACTGAATTGCTGAAGAGTTGGCAAAACATAGTGAAATGAAAATTATTTTGTATCCCAATTGCATTAGTTGCAGGGGTGCCCCATTAATCTTCCAGCATAAGGACAAACAAATTTAGCTCTCCTTTTTGGCATTTTTTTTCAAAAAAAACAAGATGCAAAAAAGATTACTGTACTTTAAGTGAAATTCTTTTTAGCATTCATATCCACGACAAATCAGGAAAGAAACATTCAGCAGTCTAAAAGCAAAGGGGGTGAAAATGTTGGGAATATATAATATATATATTATATATATTGAATGGAGGTGGCTGCAGAATTAAGCGGGTTCTAAGCTGCTAGGAAGAAGAAACACATATCAGAATCACTTTGCGTAGCAGCAGAAAAGAAAGCTATGTGGTTAACCACTTTGGTGGCCAACTTTTGAAAGAACATTTTGCATTTGATTGCTGCAAAGGAATACGGAATAGGCCAAGGAAGGTGCAAGCTGTTCCTTTGGGCTTGAGAATTCGACCACAACCTCTTGGGTTCGCCTCAAATGACCAAATATGCCAAATGTATCAAGAGCTGCGCAAATGACACAATTAGGGACAAATCCGCACTATGCAAGCAACTGTCCCCAAGAAACATGTACTCAATATAAGACGTCCATCTTCCCCCCCCACACACACACAACTGATGCACCAAAGTTGGGGTGCGCAGTCAACATGTTGCTGCAAATTCAAAAAGCCAATAGAATAAAAAAAAATGCTCACGCTTGTATTTTGGCAGCACTCGGTACCCTAACAACAAAGGACAACTCTCACCATGGAGCTATATTTGAAGGTGACTCAGAGGGGAGAATTTTTGCCGATGTTTGGTTTGAAGAAACATTTTCCCAACCTGCACCAGGATCCTGTCAAAAAATCTCCTATTCACACAGTAAGAATCAGAGCATTATATTGTATATGTATCACTACAACATCCACGTTCTATTAATACCATTAATTCTGATGTTGGCGATTTGCTTTAGAATATAAAGAACATTCGCTGAAATCTATTAGACTCCTTACTTGTGCAGAGCAGTACGAAAATATAACCAGAGGGGAGTAGTTGTGGTACTCCAGCCTGGTGATTATTATTATTATTTGTAATGCCATCTCCAGATCTGGAGAAAAGCAGCTCATTTCTCTCTCTCTCTCTCTCTCCCCCACCCTCAAACCTTGGCTCGGTTTTCTTCTTAAGTGCTGAATTTGACTTGTTATGGAACATGAGACAGAAGGCTCAGAGTACAGATGGTGGCAGAACTGAATCAAAAGATGGATCTGTCATAAGCAGCATTATTAAGCCATGCATCGTGGCTGCAACACCCTTAACCCAAAGCAAGCAGTCTGCAGCCTGTTGTGAGAGCGGTTTGTCTGTTTCGAAGTAGTTGCTCTGAAGTTCAGCTTTAGAAGGCCAAGATTCCTGCAGCCTCCTAAAACATTTATCTGGTCCTGAGGGTATTCACTACTTTTTCTTGACATCAGCGTGAATTTAAAAACAAATATATAAATGACAATTGCAAATAGAAGATATCGTTACAAGAAAAAGAACAAGACAGAGATAGAAGGCAGTGAAAGAAGTCAACAATTCCTAATTGTACCAAAAGGCGGAATCTGTGGCTCCTGTGCTATTTATTACATTTTATAAATCAACTCAAAGCAATGAGATTTGGGGTTTTTTTAAAAAAAAATTTTTTTTTGCAGCCCCTCAGTCCTGCAAAATTGGCATCAATTTTGTGCAATATTCCAGAGTTCCTATGCCTTGTCCCAATTTCCTTGAATTTGGGACAAGAAAAGAGATTGCTTTCTGCATATGGCGTACGGACAATTCCATTCAGATTTTGGAAACCTAGTGGAAAGGGGCGAATCACGTTCCCACATTTTAAGAGAAACCTTGCAGTCAAAATCTTTCCTAGCAACATATCTCCACCCTAGCCCAGTGGTCTCTAATCAGTGGACCAGGGACCACTGGTGGTCCATGAGAAAATTTTGGTGGTCCACAGAGAAATGTCTCCCCCCAAAGCACAAAGCAATTAATCCAGGCTGTGTGGGAATACAAGGCTGCGCTGCCCACATGGCCCACGGGAAAACAAGGCTTGCATCGCTTGCATTGCGAATAACATGAAATAGTGAAGGGAGGAGGGAAAGGGCAGGGGGGTGGAACTTGCCCCTGTCCTGTCCACCGGGCTGCTTCTTTTGCTTTTGGCTGTATGCAAGGAAAGCAACAAAAGTCTTTCTTTCTCTCCCCCAAACTCTGCCAGAAATGAGTCTTTGGGACTCTGCAAGGCTTCCTGCTGCAAGAGGCCGCACCATTCTGGCAGAGTTTGGGGGAGAGAAAGAAAGACTTCTGCTGCTTTCCTTGCATGAAGCCAAAAGTGTCTCTCTCTCTCTCTCTCTCCCCTTGAGAACAGAGCTGGAGACGGTATCCTGCGATCCCAAATGAAGAATGATCAATTGGTAGGAAAATGGGGTGGGGAATTTTCCTGCAGACTTTTTGGGGGATTTTCCCAGGGTCTCTTGGTCCCCAGGATTTAAAATTATGAGTTTGGTGGTCCCTGAGATCCAAAAGGTTGGCACCCCCTGCCCAACCCCACTGTCAATGTGTTACATGAACGCTGCCTTCTCTCATATTGGACCAGCTAAGTCTGCCTTCCCCTTGTCTCTTCTTTGGAATGTGATTAAACAGGAAACCAACCCCAGGAGGTGTAGCAGGGTGGAAGGGACCTTGTAGGTCATCTAGTCTAACCCCCTTGCCCAAGCAGGAGACCCTAAGCCATTTCTGTCAGGTGGCAGTCCAGTCTCTTCTTGAAAGCCTCCAGGGATGAGGAAGCTCCCACGACTTCCGAAGTCCGGCCTTCCCCATCAGAGAAAGGGGCTCTGCCTGTTGAACTGCAGCCTGACAGAGATTCCCTCAACCCCCGGGGGGGGGAGGGGGCTTCGTCCTTTCCTCTGCCCCTCCCCCCACAACAACGTCCCTGGGGGGAGGGGACGTCAAAGCAGCCCCCTTCCCCACGGAGGGGGTCGACCCAAACCGCCCGCCTTCCTTGTCCAGGCAGAAACCGACCCGCTCTTCCCTTCGCCAGCCGCTCACACACGCTACAAACCCACCCCAGCACCACTGAAGGGCAAGCGAAGCAGGTGGGGGAGGCGGCCCACGGGAGACAGACCCTCCCCCCACGGCCGCGTCTCTCTCGCCCCACGGCCGGACGCGCACAGCTCGCGCTGCCCAACTCCCCCGCGCGCCCCCCCTCCCCCGGCCGGAACCGACCTGCTGGCAGCGGCGTCGGCGGAACTCACGATCGCTTCAGCTCGGGCCCGGCCGGGTACTTCCGGCGGAACGGACCGGAAGTCGACGTTGTCCGGGAAACGCAGGCCTAAGGCGGAAAAGGACTCGACTTGGAGCGACGGGGAACGGGCTCCCGCTGCCGCCGCTGGCGGAGGAAGAGGAGCGGAGCCAGCCGGGATGGCGGTGCAGGCGGCGCACTTGGAGGCCGACGCCTTCCTGGTGTGCTTAAACCACGCGCTGAGCACCGAGAAGGAGGAAGTCATGGGGCTCTGCATCGGGGAGGTACGGCCGCTGCCTATACCCGGGATCTGTTAGGGTTAGCTGACGTTTTGCTTGTTAGTGCTTTGTTTATGGTGGTTCTGGCCCGCCTTTAATAAGAATTATTGAATATTTATTAAATAATATCAAACATGTAATAAACTCTTTACTAAATACTTCAAATGTTAAAATAAAGTGTTACGTTTATTTAACGTCGAGTTAAGTACACATATACATACATCATATATTTGTGTGTGTGCATATTGTGTGTGTATATATATATGTGTGTGTGTGTAGGTGTAGTGTATATATACATTACACACACACACACACACACACACACACATACAGAGGCATTCCCCTAAGACTTAGAATAACTTTATTGCCACTTTGAATGTGACAATAATTGGCATACATACACAGTACTCGGCATACATTAAAGTGAAATTTTGTTGCATACATCTCTCAAAGGGTCACCACCTCCAATATACACTACCTTCATACTTATATCAACATATACACACACAGTCATATGTACAGACATACGCATGCACCATATAGAGTTACGCCACCTTCGTAGTACATAAAATTATCCATTGCAATGCCCCACCTGTCAGTGACTACTTCAGCTACAATCACAACAGTACACGAGCACACAATAGATACAAACTCAGGGTAAACCGCTCCAAACTCAACAACAGAGTGGTCAATGCCTGGAATGTACGACCTAACTCTGGTTTCTTCCCCGAACCCCAACAACTTTAACCTTAGACTATCTACTGTTGACCTCACCCCATTCTTAAGAGGCCACATAAGCCTCTTAAGGGGTGTGCATAAGCACACCAACATGCCTACTGTCCCTGTCCTAATGTCCCCTTTTTATTTGTATCCATTTCATATTTTCATAATCATGTTTAAACTTATACATATTATCTAATACAAGGGCCTTCAAACTTGACAGCTTGAAGACTTGTGGACTTCAACTCCCAGAATTCTTCCTCCAGTCATGTTAGCTCAGAAATTCTGGGAGTTGAAGTCCACAAGTCTNAGAATTCTTCCTCCAGTCATGTTAGCTCAGAAATTCTGGGAGTTGAAGTCCACAAGTCTTAAACTTGCCAAGTTTGAAGACCCTTGATCTAATACATGCTTGACAAATAAAATAAATAAAAATAAACAAAAAAATATATGTTTGCATGCATACGTGTCTTCTATACTCCCACAACAACCTTTATCTTCAGTCTTCCAAGGCTGGGCACCAAAGCATCCCTTTCTGGCTATATTGCATAGAGAAGGCAGGATTGTAATGCGAGGCCTCTAAACTTCAACTGTCTTTCTGCACAACTGGTTTTGCGGCAAAAGGAGAGTTGGGCCTAGAACAACAGTTTCCACATGTTGCCAGTGCAATTATATGCATTGCAATAATTGACATTGGGAATTGTGCCAGAGAGTGGGAATTGATAGGAAGGAAGCATGTGCGGGCACATACCCACACATATTTTCAGTGAGTGAATAGAATGTTTATTATTACTGTGGAAGTGTGGTGCAAGGGTATTTGCAAAAATCACCTTTCCACAAGCTGGAACTGAACATCAAACAAGATTGGCTTCATATTCTTATACTCACAAACTGAACAGAGTAGCTGCTCCAAGCTTGTGCAATGCATAAAACTGCAGGGAAATATCAGCATTTTTTAAAAAAAAGTGTCACAGAGAGGTGAGATGGAGACAGGTAAGATGATAGCTTGCAGGGATCTCTTTATAGTAAGTAAGCTGGCTTACAATATCATGCAGAAAGCAATCGTGAAATGGACCTTGTGTTGTCTTGCCTATGAGTAACTTTTCTTCTTCTTTGTTATCTGCAGGTTGATACAAGCCGAATTGTTCACATTCACTCAGTGATCATCCTGCGCAGGTCAGATAAAAGAAAAGACCGTGTGGAGATTTCTCCCGAGCAGCTCTCAGCTGCTTCAACAGAAGCAGAGATATCTTTTTATTAAGTTTATGGATTAATGGTAGTTTCAAAGCAGATAGATATTTACGATCTAGAAAAAATATGGAGTTTCTACTATTTTTTTTTCTATACCACAAGAGAACTTAGAATTACAGAGTTGGCATAGTTGGCTTAGGCAAGAAACCCTATATCACTTCAGACAAATAGCTATCTAATATCTTAAAAATTTTCAGTGTTGCAGCATTCACAGCTTTTGGAGACAAGTTGTTCCACTGGCTAATAGTCCTCACTGTTAAGAAATGTCTCCTAAGTTCTAGGTTGCTTCTCTCCTTGGTTAATTTCCACCCATTGCTTCTTACCCTGCCTTCAGGTGCTTTGGAGAATAGTATGACTCCTTCTTCTTTATGGTGCCCCTGAGATATTGGAACACTGTTATCATGTCACCTCTAGTCCTTTTCATAAGACTAGACATACCCAGTTCCAGAAGTTTACACTGAAGTGTGTTTACTTTGATTATTGTCTGTATTTCTTCCTAACGACCTTGTTTGTTTAAATGTGAAAAAAGTTTTATTTCAGGGATTTATTAAATTACTGTTTTGATGGGGCTGCAAATAAATTAAATGTAATTTAGTGCTTTTGTACTACATCGTAAAAAGTATTCTTAGTATCGTGCATATTTTTCTGATAGTTCTTTTTTTTTTTTTGAGCACCCTTAACTAACACACAGATTGGCTGAATTAACAGGACGCCCCATGAGAGTTGTAGGCTGGTATCACTCTCATCCTCACATAACAGTGTGGCCATCACATGTAGGTAAGACACAGTGTCCTGTAATTAAGAGTAAGATTCCCAAACAGTAGGAAGGATAAGATCAGATGCTTGAAATTATTTTTTTTCCACCTCTTGCCCAAGACTATTTTGAATGCGTAAAATGTTCTAATGAGAGCCTTTGTTGACTTGGATAAGATTTGAAGGGAGTCATTTAGGTTGGGCTTTGTACTGAACTTGATAATTAGTTCTAAATAATTATTCTAAATATTAATTAATAATTAAATATAATTATTCTAAATAATTAGTTCTAAATAACCTAAATAAGCTAAAAATTTAGTTGGAACTGAATCGTTGACCTTCTGCTAAGCTATGGTTCTATCCAATCTGATCTGAGAAGATTGAAGTGCAGAACTGTTTCATTGAAACTAAACTCTGTGTAACTCTTCTAAAATTCATGCATTGATCCAGCACTGATTTTGGCCTATAGCAAAATAGTATTATATTTTCACCTATTTGGAAAGTCTGCTTTATTGAATTCTTGTCTAGAATTCATTATATTTTTGGGAGGTCAGGAATATACTGCTTTAAGTCAGATACACTGAAAAGAAGTCAGTATTTTCCAACATTTTAAAATGCAGCTGGACTAGTAGCTTGTTTCTAGGAATCTATGGCTGCACTGTCCTCTTTTTTTCATTAGCTCACCATGATTTTGGTTTTCAAATGTCCTCTTCTGGATAGCTCCTTTTCTGAAGCTTTCTGCTGTTGCTGGAAAAAAAGGAACATTTCTTTGACTTGATCACCTGGTGCTGATTGTCCCATGACTGCCATTACTGTACAGGTATTTGAAATCTCATATCTTTTTTGTTGATTATTTTCTACAGATGTGCGCACACAAGCAATGTATCAGATGATGGACCAAGGCTTTGTGGGGCTTATCTTCTCTTGTTTCATTGAAGATAAAAACACAAAGGTAAATAGAATATGAATAAATGGCACTTGGTCCTCTAATAGGATGGGCATCTTGCTATCAGATCTCATACTGGAGTAAGTGTTTTGCTCTGTTTCTAGTCAGCATGGCCAGAAGATGTTAAAATATAGTGCCACTCTATTGCTTTTAATTTCAGCATGATTTGCAAGAACATTGATTTTAAAATTGTGTTAAAAAGTAGATTCCCTGCATATGTATTTCTTTTTCCGTGCATGATGTTGCAGCCCTGATATGTAAATTGAATGTGTCAGTGGCCCTGTACAGAATCATAAAGTTTGAAAAATGCATGAGCTCAACTAAACAGGATGGTAACTTTGCAACAATTTGTTCAACTATCCAGCTTCCCTTCCCTCAAAGCATCTGTCCAGATATCCAGAGTTCCTAGAAAAAAACAAAATTGGTTTAGTTTACCTATGGATTTCAATAATGATTGAACCCTAACATGCTTCACACCATCAACTATTATTATCTTTCATTTTGACACAGACGGGCCGGGTTTTGTACACCTGTTTCCAGTCCATTCAAGCCCAGAAGAGCTCTGAGTAAGGATTTTGATGAACATTTATGCAGCAAATTTAAACTTCTCATCACACTTTTCTTTCAATTTCAGTTTTAGTATTTCTCCCCAGTGCATGTAATTATGTTGTCTCTGTAGTAAACTATGTGAAGAGGAAACAAATCTCTTTACCTACTTATCTTTATCACTTTACCTATCCTATCTCTATCCTATTCTGTGTCAGCTGTTTTACCCACCTTTTATATTACAAAGCCAGAGTTTCCTGCTGCATTATAAAACTGTTGTAAATAAGATCCATTGTGTGTGCACATGCACGCACACATTGCATGGAATAAGTATCTTATTGACTTTGATTACTTTGATAACAGTTTTAAGGTGGGAGGAGAAAAGGAGAAAAAAGATAAAGTCAGAAATGCCTCATATTTATATAAACAATGTAGTAGTGTACTTTATTGATTAGCCCTTGGGGCCATATCAAAGTGCAGAGTTCCAGACACAAATTATTACTAAAATCTGATAAAAACCATTTAAAATGGAATTGGAATAAAATACGATTTAAAATGAAATTGGAATAAAATGAAATTGGAGTAAAATACAGTAATTTAATGTATAGCTAAATAAAATATGATAATATATTCCTCTGACAGCATTAATAAACACGGTTTGAGGGATGTTCAGCATTGAAAAGAAAATCTGGTCAGACAGGCTTATACTTCCACATCGGCAGTCACATGCGTGCTCAAAAGTAGCATACCTCTTCCATCTGAGTCTCTTCTACTAAACTTGTCAGTACCATCAAACAGGAAAAGACAGTTGCACAAACGGCTTTTAGAAAACATGTGATTTTCCACACACACCCCACACTAAATTGTGTTTGCATGATGCGTACACGGTTTCCTCTGTAGGTATGAAAGGATTGAAATTCCTATCCACGTCATCCCTCACAATACCATTGGGAAAGTGTGCCTGGAATCTGCTGTGGAACTGCCAAAAATCCTGTGCCAGGAGGAGCAGGATGCGTACAGGAAAATCCACAGGTGAGGTGAAATCCAGCTTCCTTTTTTCTTTGGAGATCCTCAGGTTGTGGTTGTCCCAAAGGTGCTTTTGCAAGAGGCAACTGGGGGTTCTTGATTTTTTTCCCCCTTGAACACATTTCACTTTTCATCTGAGAAGCTTCTTTAGTTCTCTTCTTCAGAACTGAAGAAGCTTCTTGGATAAGAAGCAAAATGTCTTCAAGGAAAAAAATCAAGAATACTCAGTTGCCTCTTGCAAAAGCATCTTTGGGACAGCTTCCTTTTTCTGTTTCCTTTTTTTAAATCACCTGGGCAAGGGGGATAGCCTACACAGACTCTTCCAGTATCCCATGCACACCTCCTAAAGCCACGATGGCGAACCCATGGCACACGTGCCAAAGGTGGCACACAGAACCTTCTCAGTGGCCATGCACGGCATTGTCAGCTGCTCTTTGGGTTTCTGGCATGCAGATGTGCGCTGGCCAGCTGGTCTCTAAAACCAGGTCGTTTTCTGGGCCATTTTTCAGGGAGTTTTCTGGGTGTTTTCTGGGGTGTTTTAAGGCCATTTTTAGGATGTCTTTTGGTCACTTTCGGGGCATTTGCGGGGGCATTTTTAGGCAGTCTTTTGAGCCATTTTCAGGCCCTTTTTGGCCTGAAAAACAGCCTGAAAAATGGCCAAGAAAAGGGCCTTTTGTTTTTGGAGCCATTTTTCAGGCCATTTTCAGGCACGAAAAACAGCCTGAAAATGGCCCAAAACGGCCCCCCAAAATGGCCAAAAGACAGGCATGTGTGCATCGGCCAGCCGGTCTTCAGTTTTCTTATGCTCCAGCATGCACAGATACACAGGCATGCATGTGCATTCTGCTTTCTTGGTGCCAAAAAGGTTCGCCATCACTGTCCTAAAGCATCCAAGAATGTATTGGCAACTCTTAAGTAGGAGGCTGTCTCATTACGGACCCAGAAACATCAAAAGGAGGATGGAAGTGGATATGCAAAGTGCCCCGAAAGGTGAAAAGCCACCGGCCCACCCAACGGTCTCTTTTAATATTTAAATGAAACTTCTAGTAGAGAGCCATTGTCTTGGTGACCAGCTACTTGTTGCTAAGGAGTGAGGGTGAAAGGATGAACTCTGTATATCTGGTGGCTTACTGGGGAAAAAGACTCTTGGTAAGGTGTCCCTCGGCGAGTGAAATCTTTCGAAGCGTGTCTGGATTGTATTATAAACCTATAATAAAGCAAATAACTGAGTGTCGTCACTGTGACAATAACAACGGTGAGTTGGAGGACCAATGTCAAGCCATTCAGTAACTAGGCCAGAAGGGAGGAAGAGAAGGACTTTAGACTCATTTTATCTCATGCTCTCCCTCTCCCTCCTTCCTCTTTCTCTCCCCCTCTCCCTCTCCCTCTTTCTCTTTCATACACACACCAATAAGAGTCCCTTCTAATTAGGCCAAAAACATACTTGTGATGTGATTTTTGGGAATTTCTATCAGTGTTTCAATAATAACAGGGATACCTTTTCTTCCCTTGTTTAGCCTCACCCACCTGGATTCTATAACCAAGATTCACAATGGTTCAGGTATGGCTCCCCACCCCTTCTGGGTCCTTAAACAGTTGTCAACAGGGCGTTTTAACTGTACTGGGTAACTAGTGGGGAGAAGCTAACAGCATTTAACACCGAGAAGTGGCGTCATCCGTATTGTGGGGACTGAAAGCTGCTCAGGTCTTCCTGCAACCATTTTTTTTTTTTCATTTTCTCGAGGCACCTGTTGCAATTCCCACACATGCTCATAGCCACCCCCTTCTTTTCTTGCCAGTCTTCACAAAGAACCTTTGCAGCCAGATGTCTGCCATCAGCGGGCCTCTGCTGCAGTGGCTGGAGGACCGCTTGGAGCAGAACAAGCAACGGATGCACGAACTGCAGAGGGAGAAAGAAGAGCTGTTAGAGGAACTGGCAGCCTTGGAGTGAGGAAGGCCAAGGATTCTGAGCTCCTGGGCTCAGCCCCGTGCTGTCTTGCTGCTGTTTCTCCAGCCCCTTCTTCCATCTTGCAGCCATGACTGCCAAGAGAATGCCAAGGCCCCTCTGCTAAATGGCATTTCAGGGCAGTGAGGATTCCATCGAGCAGGACAGCAGATACTGCAGAAGGGGAGGGTGGATAACTTTTTTTACATGGTGGACTTAATTTTTTTCTTTAACATAACTGGGTCTTGAAGTTGTCAAGGTTAGATAACATAAGCACAGCAGCCATTGTCCTTACTGCATTTAGTAGCAACTGATTCTTAATTTATCTCGGGATGCACTGTTCTGGTGGGTCTTCAAAGATAACGCGCTATATTTTATTTTATTTTTGCCTCATTTTTGTTCCTATCATGTTTCTAACTGCAGAACAAGGATTTTGCATGTCTCTCTCTTTTTAAGCGGAATAAAGTCAAATGATTTGATTACTTCTGAATGTTGTCCCCTTGCAGCTCCATTCCTTATAAAGAAGAAGAAAAAAATATCGCAAATAATACAGAAGAGTCAGTGTGAATCTAAGCGGTGCTTTATAACCAAATTTAATGAGTAAAACTTTGAAAATCTAACCTGGACAAGCTCATCCTAAGGAGATTTTCCTTCTAGGGCATTCTGTAATTAAAGACCTCAAGGATGGAGAGGAGTTAATTTTGATTTTGAGAGGGGGGGAAAATTTTCCTATTTTCCAACCAAAAGGGAAAAGTGAGGAATCTGCACAAGACTCCTTGTTCTGTTCATTGCTGGTATCCAAAAGCAGTGTACAAATAGTAGTTTTTCCCATTTTCTGCTAGTTCCCACCTGCAACTGCTGGAGATGATGTTACTATCTCATATCATATGGTTAGGTTCTTTCTGTGCATGCTTTTTTTCAGAGTCTCTCCCCATTAAAGTAGTTTAATACATTTTTGCAACATTTTGTATTGTACATTATAAAAAATCTGGACTTCAAAATTGTGTTTCCTTGCAGAAACCTGATCAGAATTAACTGTTTGCACCCGTATGGCTCTTTTAATCGAAGTGATTAAACTAGCCAGAAAGACCCCTTTCCTTGGCTTGTCTAAGATTTAAGCTGGGATACTTACTGTACAAACAAGCCATACATTGAGATTCTGCCTCAGTAAATGAAATCTGTTTAACCATAATGCTAGGCAAGTTATACTTATGTTATACTTATGGGCTCTGGAGGAAGAAACACAAGAGTTTAACATCTGAATCGGTGTACTGGTTGTTACTTGCTTTAAGATGAGGAAGAACATTAGCAAGGTATTAGCAATGGCCATTGCACAGAATGCAGCTATTCTGAAATTTTCCTGGGCTCCTGTTTCGCAGAAAGCCAAACAAGGAGATGCAGGAATGAGATAGGAGATGATTCTTTGCTGGTTGAATCTCACTCTGGCTTCCTTTTGTCAGACTGAAAGTCCAAGATGTTAACAACATTTATAGGCTATGTAAAAGAGACAATCAGTCAGCCTGAAAGAGAAAACTCAGATCAGCAGTAGATTAACTCAAAGGTTAACTTCAGACCAACAGTCAAGTAAACAATACCCCCAATCAAGCAACTTAAAACAGCCCACCAAAGAATCTCCAGTGTCCCCACCCACTCAGACAGCAAGACACCAGAATATAAACTGACAGTAAACAGCACTCCTTATTAGCACTGATGATGTTACCTAGTTGAGTAATGAAACGTCTGCAAGAAAATAAGCTCAGAGAGCACCAAGGACTCTACAGTCCTCCTCTCTCGCTCTCTTCTAGCACTGATGTAACCTAGCTGGGTAATGAAGTATGTGCAAGAAAACAAACAAGCTCAGGGAGCAGTAAGGACCCCACAGTTCTTCCTCCTCCTCCTCCACTCCCTGTGAGCACTGATGATGTTACCTAGTTGGGTAATGAAATGTCTGCAAGAAAACCAGCCTAGGGAGCACCAAGGACACCTCCTTTCAACCCAAACATCCTCCTTTGTTGGAACTTGAGATGTCTCCCTCTGACTTGCCCTTTTGGCAGCAGCGTTCTTCTCTCGTTTCATCCCTCAGCCTGCTGGTGCTACACAAAGGCTCAGCCTTGGAAGTTCCCTCGCCAATGGTTTGAGCATCTGCTTTCATCTCCCCCCCCCCCCCCCCCGCAACACACACACGCACACAATGGCTCCGCGCTTGACCAGGATCAGAGCCAGGCCTTGAAGAACTGAAGGGCATCTGAAGCATCTCAAAAGAGCTGCTGCAGCTGCAAATTCTCACCGCGTTCTTCTTTTAACAAAGCAGCTGCGTTGTACGCCAATCCCGACCAGCCGTTAACCCAGACAAAGCAACTCCAGCCTGGGTTGGATTTCCATCTTGCCTTTATCTCATGTTTATAACTCCCAAAGATCAATGCAGCAACTTTAGGCCTGCCTGCCAGATGAAGGTTTCCTTTCCTGAAGGTTATGATTCTGCATCTCCAGGGGATTGGCGTCCCTATTTTGTTGTTTTTCCCTGATGCAATTGTCAGGGAAGGGGTGGAGGAAGGGAAGAGGGTATTTTTCATGGCTATGAACTTGAAGGGGCAGCCGGTTGGGAGTTAACCGGGGCGGGATGCTACCAGTTCTGCCTGGTTCTATAGCTCTGAAGAGCAGCAGACACCAAACTGGTTCAGTGTCTGCTGCTCTGTTTGGCCCACCCACCTGCCCGGGCTCTCACCTGTCCTTTATTTCCTGCTTTTTCAACCTGCTTTGCACAGCACAGCTGAGGTTGAAAAAGGAAAGAAGAGGATTTTCAAACATGCACCCACAGGCAGTGCTTGTCAGCTGTCCGGGCGGCACATGCGCACACAAAATGCACTTCCAGCAGGGGTGGGATTCTACCTGCTGGAGAACCGGCAAATCGTACCACTGGCTGGCCCCACCCACTCACTCCTTACCTGGCCTGCACCCCATTAAACTAGTCTGCTAAGTTGCTATTTTTTTTCTATTTTTTCCCCCCGATCATCAGCTGTTCAACGCGGGGAGATTTAGATTAGCTAGAAAGCAGGAAATCGTTGGATTTCTTGCTTTCTAGATAATCTAAAAGCAGAGCTGAGCCTGAAGCTTCTATTATTCAGTGCAAACTCAGGTAGCAAATGGCAGAAACACAGATCTCTAAATGATTCTGTGAGCAACTCAATCTGCCTGCCTACTCTGCCTGGTTTTGGGTAAAAGTTGCTCTTTTTTAACAAAAAAAAATTCAATATTTATATACATAGTGTGTTGTGAGTTAATTTTGTGAGTTTGTTTGCTAGCAAGTTTTATGAGTTGGTTGCAAGCAAATTTTATGTCACAGACTCGGGTAGCCAATTGCAGAAAGACGGATCTCTTGAGTGATTCTGTGAGCAACTCAATCTGCCTGCCTGCTCTGCCTGCCTGCTCTGCCTGATTTTGGGAAAAAGTTGCTCTTTTGTATAAAAAAACCAATATTTACATAAATATTTGTAATATTTACATACAAGCCATGCCCAGCCAGTCACAGGACCATAAGCCACACCCACAAATTAGCCACACCCATATACTCACAGAACCATTTGTTAAGAAATTTGAGTCCCACCTCTGGAGTTAACCTGCCTGCAAAATTCAGCAAAAGCTTCAAGGAATACTTGCTTAATAAAATGGCACAAATTTGATCAAACATTAAAGAAAAGAGCAACCAGGGGACCCGAGGCTAAAACATACGAAGAATGGTTGCAGGAACTGGACCTGGGTAGTCTTGGGAAGAGAAGGACCAGGGGAGACAGGATAGCAGTCTTCCAATATTTGAGGGGCTGCCACAGAGAGGAGGAAGGGGTCAAGCTGTTTTCCAAAGCACCCGAAAGCCAGACAAGGAATAATGGATGGAAACTGAACAAGGAGAGATTCAACCTTGGAAATGAGAGATTTTCTGACAGTGAGAACAACCAACCCATGGAACAGAAGCTGCCTTCAGAAGTTGTGGGAGGTTCATCCCTGGAGGCTTTCAAGAAGAGACTGGACTGCCATTTGTCAGAAATGGTGTAAGGTCTTCCACCTGGGCGAAGGGTTGGAGAAGATGACCTACAAGGTCCCTTCCAACTCTGTTAATCTGTTGAAAGCAGCTGCAATGTATTCCCAGCAGTTCAGGTTATCTTCAATTTAGAACTGCAAATGAGCCCAAACTTTCTGATTGCTAAGAGAGACAATTGCTATAAAGTGTCTCTTTCCCCATTTTATCACTTTTTTTTCTGGGCCACAATTGTTTAAGTGAATCATTGCATTTGTTAAGTTTACTAACACAGTTGTTAGGTGAATCTGTCTTCTCCGTTGACTTTCCTTGTCAGAAAGGGGATCACAGCAATGGTCATAAATATGAGTCAGTTGCCAAGCATCTGAATTTTGATCACGTCACCCTGTGGTTGTCAGTGTGAAAAGCGGTCATACATCTTTTTTTTTTTTTACAGTGCTGTCGTAACTTTGAATGACAATGAAATGAATTATCATAAGTCGGGGACTAGCTGTGCTTCACCATCCTCAGCTCTAGTTGTAGGTTAAGAAATCAACTTGGCCCAATTTACACAGGCCCCTAAACAGTGTGGAAAAGTGCTGTAGAACAGAAGTGTCAAACTCAGGTCGTCACAGCGGTGTCACCTGATGCATATGGCTTTTTTTCTCTTTTGCTAAACTGGGCGAGGGCGTGGCCAGCGCGTGATACCTTGAGAGTGACAGCCCTGCTTTAGACCTAAATGTGGACCCAGATTGTTGGGAGCCAATAGACTGACTGTAAACTGCTTAGAGAGGACTATAAAACTTAAGTCTTCAGTGCTATTTGCCCTCCCTCCCTCCCTCCCTTCCTTCCTTCCTTCACAGTGGTTAGAATGCAGTAGTTCAGGCTAATTCTGCTCATTGTCAGCAGTTTGATCTTGACCGTCTCAAAGTTGACTCAGCCTTCCATCCTTTCAAAGTCGGTAAAATGAGGACCCAGCTTTTGGGAGGCAAGATGCTAACTCTATAAATCACTTAGAGAGGGCTGTAAAGCACTGTGAAGCAGTATATAAATCTAAGAGCTATTGCTATTTTCCTTCCTTCCTTCCTTCCTTCCTTCCTTCCTTCCTTCCTTCCTTCCTTCCTTCCTTCCTTCCTTCCTTCCCAGAGCTTAGAATGCAGTGTTGCAGGCTAATTTTACCCACTGTCAGGAGTTCAATCTTGACTGTCTCAGGGATTGCCTCAGCCTTCCATCCTTCCGAGGTGGGTAAAATGAGGACCCAGATTTTGGGGGGCAAGAGGCTGACTCTGTAAACTGTTTAGAGAGGGCTGTGAAGCAATGTGAAGCGGTATACAAGTCTTAAGTGCTATGGCTTCTGCTATTGCTGTGATAAACCACAAGCTATCCTGCAAAATGCAACAGAACAGGAAAAACACATCCATGAATCGAACACGTCCCATTTATTGCGGAGTTGATTTCCCCAGATTTCCCCTTGGAGCGAAACCTCTCTTCTCTTTTTAAACTGCTGGTGGTGCCCATTTCTTGTATGCGTCAACAAAAATGCAAACAATTGAATTTGCTATTCCTGTCTTTGCTGGAACCATCGGTCCAGCAGGCACCATTTTTGGCCAACAAGTTGTTCTGTTAGTACGACCAGGGGGAGGAACTCTGTTCCCATGCAGGCCATCGACATTCTCCGAGAGGTTTTTGAATTCCATTCTGTTTCCTCGGTCCTTCCTGGATAATGTTGACAGTGGCATTATCTGAGTTCATGGTTCCCTGGCAGCTGGCCGGCCTATTTATAAACTCCACCAGGGAGGTGGAGTGGAGGGAAATGTGATTCATGAACATAAAGCACCACACTGGACAAAAGGGTGCATTCCTCCCTCGTGATGCAAAGCTTAGCTTTACACCTGTCATTTCAGGAACATTCGAGGAGGTGCAGTGCGCCAGAGTCATAAAGAATGAGCTGGATACTTTATTAATCACGTCTTAACTTGGTCCTTTAAAAAAAAAACTTTGAAAGTTTGAATCAGGTTGTCATCCCTGCAGCAAATGAGCTATCTGCCACTGCACCGTGGCAGATAGGACAGCGCACCAGAGGGTTAATGTCATTACCCAGAGGATCATGGGTTGCCCTTTCCCCTCTTTGGAAGAGCTTTATAGCTCTTGCTGCCTTAAGAAAGTGTAAAACATCCTTAAATGTTTTTTTACTTAAGAGGGCTGTGAAAATATTCAGACAACTCTCATATCCTGGACATAAACTGTTTCAACTCCTACCCTCAAAACGATGCTATAGAGCCCTGCACACCAGAACAAGTAGATATAAGGACAGGTTTTTCCCCAACACCATCACTCTGCTAAACAAACAATTCCCTCAACATTGTTCAACTATTTACAAAGCCTGCACTACTATTACTATTAATCTTCTCATCACTCCTTATCACCCATCTCCTCCCACTTGTGACTGTATGACTGTAACTTTGTCAGTTGTATCCTTACGATTTATATGGACTGTTTCCTAGTATGATTGGATTGCTTATTGTACCCTATGATTATCATTAAGTGTTGTACCTGATGATTCTTGATTCTTGATGAATGTATATATATACATTTTATATACTTTTATATACACAGAGAGCTTATGCACTGGAGACAAATTCCTTGTGTGTCCAATCACACTTGACCAATAAAGAATTCTGTTCTGTTCTGTTCTATTCTATTCTATTCTATTCTGTTCTGTTCTGTTCTATTCTATTCTATTCTATTCTATTCTATAGTTCCATCTCATCCTGGGCACCCTTTTTTGGGGGGGGGACTATGACCATGTGACAGACGGTACAGAACAATAAAAACAAGGACAAACAGGCTGAAAAACAGCTTCTATCCCAGGGCAGTAACTCTATTGAATTCTACTACATAGTGCAATATTAATGCAGTATCAGGGATTTTCAATTCAATTGTATAGAATGTGAAGGATGCGGGGTTTTTTTGTTTTTTTATATTTATAATAATGTACACTGATGATGGCATTTAATTTCGTTGTACGAGGTGCAATGACAAGTAAACTAAAAAACTAAGCTATCGAGTCATGATGATATGAATGCGAGCTTTGTTTATTAAAAAAAAAAGATTTACACGTTTTCATTTTATTGTGTGAATCTCTCTTTGTTGGAATGGATGGAGTTTGAAACCATATTATGTCCCCTTTTTTTAACCACTTTGCAATCAGTGACCTAAATGCCATCCACTGTTTTTCAGCTTGGATGGGATGGTTTTCCAAGAAAGAATAAATGTTCTTCTGCATTTGGAAAGGTTGATCCAGCTCATTGTGCGATATCTGGGCTGAAGTCCTGTTCGAAGGGCCTCCTCGCTTTCAGAAGTATTATTTCAACTTGTTCCGCCCTGCTCTTTCTAATTCAGGTCATGTCTTACGTGGGTAAATTCTTTATAAGCACTAGACAGCAGAAGAATGTAACAACAGGGGAGCTGGATTAAACCACAGACCAAAAGTTCCCACAGTAACCAACCAGATGGTAGTTTTGAGTTGCCCTGTGTTTATTTTGTACACAATTTAATTCTAATTGCAGCACTACAGGCTGTGCACTGCATTTTGTTGTCCTTTAACCTCTAGTATTTTTATCATTTTTAGTGGCCTCCAATCCCAAAAGACATTAATGTCAAAATAGGCTGACTTGTTTATTTAAAGCATTCACTCAGGCTGACTTGTTCATTTAAAGCATTTATAATCTACCCTTATATTAATTCATTTATTTCTTGGAAGCATTTATATTCCACCTCTTTATTCATTTGTTTAAAGTATTTGTATTCCACGTTTTTATTCATTTGTTTAAAGCATCTACATTCCACGTCTTTACATTCATTTATTCCTCAATTTCACACATTTCTATTCCACCTCTTTACATTTATCCATTTTTTAATTTAAATCACTTACATTCCACCTCTTTACTTCCATTCATTCCTTTAAAGCATTGATATTCCACTTTTCCCTGGGAAACTCCAGAAAAGGCACCTGAGTCCCATTGTTCAACAACAGCCCTGTGAGGTTGGTTGGGCACAGAAAGGGAGGGCAAGGAAAGGAGGGAGGAAATGGAGCTGATCCAAAATCACAAAGAGTTCCAAGATCAAGGGGGGGGGATGGGACAACTTACCAAAGAATAACTTGCTACAGCCAACTCATCATAGTCAACTCAACATGGCCAACTCAACATGGCCAACTTGCCATGGGACAACTCGTTGGAAGACAACTTCTTGTTGGACAATTTAACAATTCTAGTTAATTATTTTTGCCATTCCCGTCTCATTCTGACCCTTCTTGGGTATCCTTCCTTTAACGATCCTATCCCACTATTTCTTTGATATTAGTGTAACTCTTGTCCTGCAGCCAGTTGTCCTGCAACAAGTCAGCTGTGGCAAGTTCTCCCGCAGCATGTTGGCCATGGCAAGCTGGCCGTGGCGAGTTGACCACACGGAACCTTCCACTCTCCATCTCCTAGGTCCAGCCACTCCAACTTTCACGACTGGCAAGCCAGCACCCCTGTTCCTCGGGCAGGTTTCCCCTACTCGGCTATCCCGGATAAACACAGACACCCTAAAAATAAATGCAGGTAGAGACACCATCAGGATCCCGTCGAGAGCGATCCTGAACCCCATGGCTAAAACGCATTGAGCTCAGAAGCCCAGGCAGGGGGAGCGCACAGATTATCCTCCGTGCTGATGTCCGAAGCTGGTTCAGATTTTCGCCCCCTCCCCGGTTCTTAAAGCCAATCCCAGCGGGGCTCCCCAGTCCAGCTCAGAAGGGGTGGGTGGGTGGGTTATAGGATCCAACGGCCGTCCTCCAAGGGGCGGACCTCGGGGCGGACGGGACCCTCACCTCGCCGGCTGCCGGGCGTCCCTTTGGCCAACTCCCTCTCTGGAAGTGCGCAAAAGGCGAGGCGCTTCTCGGCTTTCTTCTCGCGTTTCCCACTTACCCCCATCGGTTCTTCTCCCTCTTTCCTACCCCGCGACTGTCGGAGGTGGGGAGGGGGGCTCCGGGGCAAGGATGTCGGCGGCCGAGGAGCGGGGGTTGACGGTGCGCCCCTTCAAGCTGATCGCGCTGCTCTGCGCCTTCCTGGCGCTGGCTCTGGATGTGGCCGCGCTGCTGAGCCCAGCCTGGGTCACGTCGGAACGCTACTCGCTCTCTCTTTGGAAGGAGTGTCGGCAGCTCCTGGGCGGCTGGCAGTGCTTTTCCCCCCTCGGAAGTGGTAAGCTGGGGATCCAGGAACGCGAGCGGGAAAGACCGTGGGAAGATCATCCGGATGGTGGGAAGCTGCACGCGGGGTTGTGAATTGAAGGTTGGGAACAGCCAAGCCATGCCAGAGCATGGTATATCCAAGTTCAACTGGCTAACTTTGATGGCTTTTTAAGGGTCTTCCTTATTTTCTGAAGTTTAACTTGATGGCTTTGAAGTAAGAAAAGAATTTTATTTTGTCTGCTTGGAACTGCTCGGTTGGGATCGCCCCTCTCCCACTTTCTAGGGCTGTGTGGCTTCCAAAGCTGACAGGCATCCCCCCTTGAGAAGTTCACCTCCTAAAAGAGATAATAAACAAAACGCCACCAGGGGTTAATGCAATGCCCTTAACCTCCTCTCCCCCCTCCAAGGGTACCCTTTGGTTTGTCAGGGAATTCGTTATGGAATTGGTTAACCAAAGCTCTTGGGTCCAAGATGGTGCTGAACATGGCTGCCTCAGTGAAATGCTCTCTAAAGGTTTCTTTATTCTTTATTCTTATCTGCAATTCACTATGTATTTCATACTGACGAAACCATCTGCTAAGTGCCATACCTTATGATTCTTGACTCTTGATGAATGTATCTTTTCTTTTATGCTTCCTGAGAGTATTTACACCAAGACAAATTCCTTGTGTGTCCAATCACACTTGGCCAATAAAGAATTCTATCTATCTTAACAGATTAAGAGAGTTGGAAGGGACCTTGTAGTCCTTGTAGTTATCTAGTCCAACCCCCCCCCACCCCACCCCCGCAAGCAGGAGAACCCACACCATTTCTGACAAATGGCAGTCCGGTCTCTTCTTGAAAGCTTCCAGTGATGAAGCTCCAGCAATTTCTGAAGGCAACTTCTGTTCCTTCGGTTGATTGTTCTCACTGTCAGAAAAATTTTCTTTTCCAGGTTGAATCTCTTCTTGTTCAGTTTCCATCCATTATTCCTTGTCTGGCCTTCAGGGGCTTTGGAAAACAGATTGACCCCCTTCCTCTTTGTGGCAGCCCCTCAAATATTGCAACACTGCTATCCTGTCTCCCCTGGTCCTTCTCTTCACTAGACTAGCCTGGCCCAGTTCCTGTAACCGTTCTTCATATGTTTTAGTCTCCAGTCCCTTAATAATCCTGGACGCTCTTCTCTGCACTATTTTCTAGAGTTTCAACATCTTTTTATAGTGTGGTGACCAAAACTGGATGCAGTACTCTGGTCTTGCTAAGGTTTTATAGAGTGGCATTAGCACCTCGTTAAATTTTAACGTGTTGATTTTTTTATTTGTTTTGTTATATAAAATACAAACAGAAGAAAAGAAAATAGGAAATCAAAGGAAGGCAAAGGAGCAGGGAAAAGGGGGTGTAAGATACAAGGGGGGATTTTTAAAAATCTCCATCTTCCTGGAAGTCCATCCTAAGTGTTTAGGACAGGAGTCCCTTTAAAAAGCCAGATAAACTAGGATAATACCAGCTGGATTCATAAGCAATTATGTGCTTAACCACAGCTTAATGATTCAATCACAGCAGGTGACGTTCACACGTTGGGCCCAGATCACAAACCACAAGCTTGCAAACCATGATACCCAGATTCACCTGGCACATCCAGCCCCAAGCAAGGACAGCAGGTGATGCTTGACAGGTTGCTCCCCAAGTTACAACCACCGTAGGAATAGTGTGATGGTTGTAAATTCAAGGGCTGGTTGTAGGTGACTTTTTTCACTGCCATGGTAACTTCGAATGAGGACTAAATGAATGGTTGTAAGTCAAGAATTACTGGTAGTTTGATCAGTGAGTGATAGATACTAAGGTCAGATCTACTAGTGCTGTACAATCAATAAATAGACACATGAAATGGCCATGCTTTTGGCTGCAGGAACCTTTTTTGAAAAGCACCCTAGTACAGATAGTCCTTGACTTATAATCATAACTGAGCCCAAAATTTCTGTTGTTCAGTGAAACAACAACAGCTTGTTAAGTGAGATGTGTCCCATTTTACGACCTTTCTTGCCACCGTTAAGTGAATTTGTTTGTTATGTCAATTGTGTTCCATTTTACGACCTTTCTTGCCACCATTGCTAAGCGAAACCCTGCAGTTGATCAGTTAGTAACATGGTTGTTAAGTGAATCTGGCTTCCCCCTTGACTTTGCTCATCATAGGTCACAAAAGGGGACCCCCAGGGACACAGTAATGGTCATAAGTCTGAACTAGTTGCCAAAGGTCTGGATTTTGATCACGTGGTTATGGGGATGTCAGGAACCTGGCAATTGCCCCCACTAAATCATGAGCCTCAAGCCAAGCTTCCAAAACTTCAAAAGAATTTATTGGGAGTTAACATGTCCAGCACTGCCTGGGTGTAGCCAACTCTGAGACACATAGTGTGATGACCCAGGGTAGGATACAAAACAAACACAGTCACAAAAACCCAGTGAAGCCCCTTTTATTCCTTCACTTTGCTTTCAAGCTCCAAATGTCCTTGATGGAAGACAAAAAACTCCCACACAAACAGTTACAAGAAGGAGGGGAAAAGCAACACAAACCAGGCAAGATAAGGGCTGGAGGACATCCGCAGATAACAGAACGCACATGGGGAAGGAAGCCAAACTCAGAAAGAAACCATAAACTAGAGATATTTCCATGCTTTGTTTCCAGCACTTGCCCGTATGCATGTCCGTCTTCTTATTCAGTTGTCACAGCTGCAGCCCAGGAAGAGGATCAAGGCCCTCTCCTCCCGAGGAGACCACGTCTCTCCCTTATCCTCTCCTCCCTGTGTGCCCAAGGATGGAGAGGGGATGGGCCTGGGTTTTCCTCTGACTGCCCAACCTGCCTCTGCCCTTCCCCAGCCTCCTCCACAACCTCCGGAGCCACACTTCCACTCCCTGTTGGCTGTTCCTCCTCTCTCTCAGAGTCAGTCTCCACCAGGGGCATGACACATAATTCACTGTCACCCTTGACTCTGGTTTTCCCCCACTCTCTGGGTGTATCGTAATTCATATTCTCCAATGGGACACATCCATAGCCAAGAGTCATCAATTATGCTCTCCAGTTAGATATTTGCACAGCAGAAACTTCAGTCACCTNACACATCCATAGCCAAGAGTCATCAATTATGCTCTCCAGTTAGATATTTGCACAGCAGAAACTTCAGTCACCTAGTTACTATCTTTGAAAACATTTATGGAATGCAATTTCGGTTTTGCAAGCTGCCACACTGCTCCCCCCTCCCTTTCTGTTGGCAACTCTGAACAGATCATAGAAATATTTTATGAGTTGACAGGTTGTAAGTGTGAAAAATTGTCATAAGTCACTTTTTTAAGTGCAGTTGTAACTTTGAATGGTTACTAAATGAACTGTTGTAAGTTGAGGACTACCTGTATTAAAGTAACTAACAGCTGGAACAGAATCAATTCAATTTCCCCCTCTGTTTTTTCTAATGGGGGTGATTCTGGAGGAGGATGGGATTACGACTAGTTTGCAACTTTCTCCCAAGTTTTTTACTTTATTTTTTATAAAAGCAATGTCCAATTTCATGCTTTTAGGACCAACAACATTGTTTTTGCATTGTTAGACTCTGGATTGAATAGGATTTTTATTCTACCTTTTTAATGGTAATTTGCATTCCTTCGTTAACTTCAGGATATTGTTTGCCAGTTCTATTCTGGTTGGGTTTTTTTTCCTTGAGAGTTTCTCCTTATTTTCCCAATTGATCCCTGGGATCACTGCATTGCTGCTAGGGCAGACAGAAACTCACTGTTCCCAGGATTTGCTCTACACATCAATATGGAGGTAACATTCTGTCTCTCAAAATTTCTATCTGCCCTGCTGCCATCAAATATGCGAAACCTCCATCAGAGAGTGGGAAAAAGAGAACCATTATCTGATCTAATGGATTGGACTCCAGATCTGAGTATTATAAAACCCCAGGATCATTTTCATCTTTGGAAAGTACTCTGTTTTTGTCCCAAAAGTGCTTTTTAAAGAGACAACTGGACTTTCTGGTCTTTTCTGAAGACGTTTCGCTTCTCTTCCAAGAAGCTTCTTCAGCTCTGACTGGACGGTGAACTCAGCGACTCTCTAAAAAGAATGCAAATGACCAGCTGTCTGCAAGGAATATGAATCCTTTCATTCTCCACCATCCAGTCAGAGCTAAAGAAGCTTCTTGGATGAGAAACAAAACATCTTCAACAGAAAAAAACCAGAAAGTCCAGTTGCCTGTTGAAAA
The DNA here is from genome assembly GCA_004320025.1 of Laticauda laticaudata. Lineage (NCBI taxonomy): Eukaryota > Metazoa > Chordata > Lepidosauria > Squamata > Elapidae > Laticauda > Laticauda laticaudata. The sequence continues at coordinate 67,069 of BHFT01028932.1, read as the reverse complement.
AACATCTCTGGGACAAAAATCAGTGTATTTTCCAAAGATTAAAATGATACTGGGATCTTATAATACAACCATGAGTTGGATGACTGAGAATCTCCATATACACTGCTTTTTCTATAAGGTTGCATGTCATTCCTATATTTCCTCTAAAGAGCCTTCATCATTTCCCCTTTCTGATGGATCCTGGCAACAATCCGATAAACTAGACAAGAACATTCCTTGTTCATGAATTTGTCCTCCCAGCAAACAGGAATTCTCAGAGCTAAAAGGGTATATTTTAGTCTTTGTGTGGAGTCAGTTCATCGCTGCTGATTCATTGATGTGTCACCCAACACATCTGGATACTCACGAGCTGGGTGAAATGGCCATGCTGTTGCCTTCAGGTCTAGTTTGTGGATATCCCATGACTCTACAAGAAACAGGATGCTGGTTGTGCCCTATAGGTGACCCACAGAGAGTCTTCTGGTTGTAGCTGAAATGAAACTTTGCATATGGAAATGGGCAATCGCTGTTCATCAGGATGTGAAATAAATAAAGGGGAAAACATCACTTACAATTCGAGAGCTTTCTAGATACGAGAAACAAGAATGATGGAGGTGGATCTTTGGTCTTATCCAACAGGGTTTTGAGGAGAAATGTCAAAATGACGCTATAGAGCACTGCACACCAGAACAACTAGACACAAGAACAGTTTTTTTCCGAATGGCATCACTCTGCCAAACAAATAATTCCTTCAACATTATCAAACTGTTTACTAAGTCTGAATTACTGTTACTATTACTATAATCCTCCCTTCTTTTCACCCATCTCCTCCCAATTGTGACTGTATGACTGTAACCTTGTGGCTTGTATTCTAATGATTTTTATTGACTGTTTCCTAGCATGATTTGATTGCTTATTGTACCCTATGACTATTATTAAGTGTTGTATCTTATGATTCTTGACTCTTGAGGAATGTATCTTTTCTTTTATGTACACTGAGAGCATTTGCACCAAGAAAAATTCCTAGTATGTCCAATCACACTTAGCCAATAAAGAATTCTATTCTTCGCACTTGTTAACTTTAACCATACTTCCTGAGAGTTGCTGGCTAATCATCATTCAGGGGCAATGGTTTCCCACCCCATGGAAGTGCTGTGTGGAAGAGAGAGGGGAAATGATAATCCCATTGTTTTAAAAAGTAGCATTAATCTGAAACATTTTTTAAAAAAAATCTGGTTCTTTGATTATAAAATTCTACATGCAGTCACTATTAAAAGAAGATACTCCAAAAATAGCCCTTTGTGGATGTTGGAAAATTCAAGCTGTGCTTATTTGTTCCCTAGTTGGTCATTGAAGAAGTCAAAGAGACCTCAAGTAAAAGAGAAAGATCTGCCAGAAAATGGAAATAATTCTTGGTTTACAAGCCATGAAACAAATTTCTGTTTCAACCATTTCCAAGGATGGTAACGCTCCTGACTCTTAGAAGGCTGAATGTTTCTTCTTCTCTGTCCCAAATGAGCCTCTTTAAAAAAAAAAAAACAAATTCCAAGAAACTGGAGATGACAGAAAGGCAAAGAAAACACAGTAGAGATGTTTTCCTTCTCTGTCCTAGGGGTCTTCAAAACAGCATCTGTTCACTCCTCCTTATACCCTCTATCTAATCCCAAACAAGGGTAAAATTGGTTGGAGACACCCCAGCCATGCAAAATTGGCTCAGTTTGGCTTTGTTTTCAGAGATCATTTGAACCCGGCAATTGTGGTTCATAAGATCTGCCTCATAGTTGTGCAAACTCAAGCAATTGTGGCTAATTCAGGAAATATGCTTAAACTTGTCTTTTTGCTGCCCCAGATCAGGGAAAAAGACTGGATCCAGATTACCGCATAAAACATCTAAAGAAGGTTGGAACTCATCTGTCTCCATTTATAATTCAGATATATATCCTCACCCCCCCTAACCAGCTCTTGGAAGTCAATCCAACTTTCCTAGGAAACAGGCAGCTGGGTGATAAATGTGTGAATTGTCTAAACAGCCTTCAAAAGTATCCCCCTCTACGGCACATTGTAGTTATCTAGCTTTAGAAAGGTATGAGTGATTGCTGGAGGTAAACCTTCTGCAAAAATTATGTGTGTCTTTTCTCCAAAACACTTTGCTGCTGTTGCTATAAACATAATCAATGAAGTTCAGGCAGATTTAAAAATTCACTCCTTCAAAATTGAGTGTGGATAGGAGATGAATTACCTCGACTGCAACACAGTTGTTCCACATGGTCTTCTTGTAACATCTAAGTGACTTTAGGTGATCTTTGAAAAGCTAAGGAAGTTTCACCTGGTGAGTTTGGAGGTAGGAGACCATGAAGAAGTGCCCCAATTGTACGTTAGAATGGAAAGTTGGGAAACATTTCTCAGAAGAAAACAACGACAAGACACATCCTGGTTATTTTCAGAAAAAATCTTCACGAATCTCCAGAAGTTGTGGGTGCTCCATCAATGGAAGGTTTTCTTTTAGAAGAGATTGGACAGTCATTTGTTTGGAATTGTTTAGAGTCTTCTGCTTAAGCAGAGGATTGGACTAGAACAATGGTTGCCAACCAGTGGGCCGGGAACCACTGGTGGTCTGTGAGAAAATTTTAGTGGTTCGCAGAGAAATGTCACCCCCAAAGCAATTAATCCAGGCTGTGCGGGAACACAAGGCTTGCGTCACTTGCATTGCAAACAACACGAGGTAGTGAGGGGAGGGGGGAAAGGATGGAGGGGGAGAACTTGCCCCACTCACCCCACATGCCTGGCCTGGCCACTGGGCTGCTTCTTTCCGCTTCTTTCTTCTTCTGCTTTTGGCTGCATGCAAGGAAAGCAGCAAAAGTCTTTCTTTCTCTCCCCCAAACTCTGCCAGAAATGAGTCTTTGGGACCCTGCAAGGCATTTTGCTCCAAGAGGCTGCGCCCGGTGCGACAAGTCTCACAAAGACTCATTTCTGGTGGAGTTTGGGGGAGAGAAAGAAAGACTTTTGCTGCTTCTGCTGCTTTCCTTGCATGAAGCCAAAAGTCTCTCCTGGAGATGATATCGATCAGTAGAAAAACGGGGTGGGGAATTTTCCTGCAGACTTTTTGGGGGATTTTCCCAGGGTCTCTTCGTCCGCAGGATTTAAAATTATGAGTTTGGTGGTCCCTAAGATCCAAAAGGTTGGCGACCCCTGGACTAGAAGACTTCCAACTCTGTTATTCTGTAGGAATGCATGCAGGAGTCAAGCCTGATATCTAACGTGCTCTTGTTTACACCAATCCTTCTCAACAAGATGTCGGTTTCCATGACAACTCTCCAGTTCAAGTTTGTATAGTAAAAGCTTGAGCCAAACCCCACACCAAACATCTTGAACAAGAAGACAAGGGTTGGCATTCCTGCCTATAAATTCTGCTTTCTTGGAAGAAAACCAGGAGATGCGGTCCAAGCAGGACGGCCAGCACCAGGAGCCTGCTGCAAACTTTTATTTTTCTTTCCTTGTCACAGTTCAAGCGTGCAAATTTGAAAGGGGGTGGGGGCATGGGGTGAGGGCAGTGTGCCAATTCGTCTTGCAATGGAGGCGGCTGTTGCTTAGGCTTGCAACAAGGAGCAACAGATGTGTAGATTGGCTACACTGCCCCCCATCCCCACCCCATGCTTAAATCCGATGATTTATGCCCAGTTCGTTGACTTGACCACCTGTTTGGCTTCCCAAATCTTCTGCTACCTCCTCTGATGTTTGGAGCAAAGCACATAAGACTGCTTATTTAAAGAAGGCAACTGCTGCTCGATAATGTTTCTCTCAGGGGTCCTTGGTGCTCTCTGAACTTGGTTGCTTTCTTGCAGATGTTTCATTACCCAAACTAGGTAACATCCTATGTGCTGAGAGGAGAGGAGGAGGCAGGAGGAGGAGGAGGAGGAGGAGGAGGAGGAGGAGGACGATGACTGTGGGGTCCTTGGTGCTCTCTGAGCTTGGTTGTTTTCTGACAGACCTTTCATTACCCAACTAGGTAACATCATCAGGGCTAGTGCGGAATGAGGCTTTCTCTCAGTTGATATTCTGTTAGTGTTGGTGGGAGTGATTCAATTCTCATTGAAGTGAACTTCATTGGCAGAAAGTGTCCATCCTACAGCACCACCACCTCTGTGAGGTAGATACTTTTATAGAAAAAAACAAGACCTTTGTTTTTAGTTTCATTGCTCTCCATATATAGGACACTAAATGTTTGAGTTTTGTTTACTGGAATACAATCTTTGCAAAATGTTTCAAGGAAAAAAACATTCCATGGAGTTGGCTTTATTCCAAACTGAGAGTCTCTTTTTTTCTTCCTGCAATATCCGTAAAACATATTTGCTTTCTAGAAATTTAAGTGTTTTGTGATTAGTAGCATGCAGTATCTTTTCAAAATTTCAAATTTTGTTCCTAATTCAAAGTATTTTGATTTTAAAAGAGTGTGTAAAGTTTCCGTTCCTGCCTGAAAATAGAAGTGTTATACTTTACATATTTGGAGTTTCTTTGGTTGGGCTGCTTACTGTTGGCTTGTTGGCAGTTTCTTGGTTGGGGTATTGTTTACTTGGTCTGATGAAGGAACTGCTAAACAAGACAACATTGTTGGTCTGATGAAGGAACTGCCCAGCAAACCAACACTAAACAGCACAACCAATGAACTTCTCAGGCCACCCCCACCAACACTGACTGAGCAAGCCGCAAGAATATAAACGGAGAGAAAAACCACACTCCTTACTAGCCCTGAGTTTAAAGCTGAAAGGGTGACAAAGGAAACCGAGCCAAGGAAGACGGGTTATTTAATACATAGCAATTTTATTTGGACACAAACCCATTTGCAGGAACTGAGAGATCAGAGAGAAGATTTATTTATTTAATTTATTTATTTATTTGATTTGTCAATCTCTTACAAAATAACAGGTATAAGTATAAACATGAGTAAGAATACAGAAAATAGGTACAATTAAATGGGGATAATAGGACAGGGAAAGCCCCAGAAGCGTAAAAAGAAAAGTAGAAAAAAGAAATGTAAGAGAAAAAATGAAACAGAAGAAAAATGAGAGGGAAAATAAAAATATTTTAAAAAGTGGCTTTGCAACAACTGTAAACATAGACGTTAGTTTTTTTGCCCTCCCAAATAACATATGATGGTTCCGGGGGTGGGCTTCAAAAATTTCAGCAACCAGTTCTCTGTCCGGTTCTGGGTGGGCATGGCCATGGTGGTGATAGCCTTGTCAGCCTTCTGGACTACGGTGGGGTGGGGGAAGTTTTCACTTTCCCCAGGCTCCAGAGGCTTTCCTTGAGCCTCCAGGAGGGTGAAAATGGCTTCCCCCGGACTCCAGAGGCCGGAAATGGGCCCGTTTCTGGCCTTCCAAACCTCTGGGAGTCCCGTTTTTCCCTGGGCCTCTGCAAGGAGCCTGCACTTATCTCGCATCCAAAACAGGCCATGTGAAGATTCCTGGGAGGGGAGGGGCAGGGTGGGAGGAACCAGCCAGGGGTGGGATTTGAGAGTTCTCCAAACCAGCCATAACATGTCAGTGTTCCAGCAACCCTCCACTCCGCTCAATAACTCCGAGACAGATATCTTCTCAAAAGTTCCTTTTATTTGGACATTAACTGGCACAACTGTGGAATCCCAAATCTGAAAGTTCCGGGCTTCCTGACAATTAGTAAAAATTACAAATCTATCCCTTGTGCCCATCATCACATCACATGGCCCAATCATCATTCATCCCAAGTTAAGACTTCCTCTCACTTATATGCAAAACAACCTGAATCAGAATCAGAAAAAGAATGTTATTATGTCTAACTAGATATACTCCAAGAAATTCCCCCCCCCCACTTTCCCAGGCTCAAATGTGGCAGCNCCCCCCCCCCCCACTTTCCCAGGCTCAAATGTGGCAGCGTGGGAGCATCTGATCTTAATATGGCTTCCCAAGCTGACAGGCATCCCCCCTTGAAAAAAAAATCACATCCTGGAAAACACAGTAAACAAAACACAACCAGGGTTTAAGATTAGCTATGAGTTCTCCTGAACCCAGATGAACCCTTAACAGCCTACCCCTGGATGGTCCCCTTCTTTTCACAAACAGACCTTTACAATCCATAAAATCACCAATTCACTTTTGATTGGTTTTCAGCAAAAAAAATCCATCAAGGGTTTCTAGGCTTTCCTGAAAGTCACTGCCGTTTCAGCTACCATCATCAAAAGTCTGGATACTTTGAAATCCTTCTCTTTTGAGAACGTGAAAGAGCAGGCAGAAATAGTTTGCAAGAGAAAAACAGCCAAGGGGGTTGAAACAGGAAAAGCCACAGATAGTGAGGAATCTGACCATGCAGATAGATAGATAGAAGTCTTTACTGGCCAAGTGTGATTGGACACACAAGGAACTTGTCTTGGTGCAAATGCTCTCAGTGTACATAAAAGAAAAGATACATGTATACATTTGTCAAGAGTCAAGAATCATAAGGTTACAGCAACTTAATGATAGTTCATAGGTTCAATAAGAATCCAATCATTACTAGGAAAAGTCAATATAAATTGTTAAGGATACAAGCAACAAAGTTACAGTGATATTAGTCAACAGTTGGAGGGAGGGTGATGAGAATGATGATGAGGATGTGATAGTTTAGTAAGCAGACTTAGTAAATAGTTGAACATGTTGAGGGAATTATGCTTTTAGCCAGAGTGATGGCATTTGGAGGAAAAAAACTGTGCCTAGCACCGGTGTTGCCAGTCTCGATAAGCAGTGGTCTGGCAACAGGTTTTCCGGGGACCACTGGTGCGTCAATGCAGAAAATGTTGGTTGGTCCACAGAGAAATGTCCCATCCCCCCCAGCAATTGATCCCAGGTGCACGAGAACACAAGGCTGTGCACTATGCATTGCAAAACAACATGAGGAAGCGAGGGGAAGGGCAGGGGAGAAACTTGCCCCACTCGCCACATGTGCCTGGCCTGGCACCAGGCTGCTTTTTTCAGCTTCCTTCTTCTCTTTCGCTGCATGCAAGGAAGTAGCAAAAGTCTTTCTTTTTTCTCCCCCCAAAACTCTGCCAGAAATGAGTCTTTGGGGACCCTGCAAGGCCTCCTGCTGCAAGATGCACTATGCTGGCAAAGAGTCTTTTCTGGCAGAGTTTGGGGGAGAGAAAGAAAGATTTCTGCTGCTTCTGCTGTTTTCCTTGCATGAAGCCAAAAGTCTCTCTCTCCCCCCACCGCCCTGAGAACAGAGTTGGAGACGGTATCCTGCAATCCCAAATAAAGAATGATTGATCAGTAGGAAAAACTTGGTGGGGAATTTTCCTGCAGACTTTTTTGGGGATTTTCCCAGGGTCTCTTGGTCTGCAGGATTTAAAATTATGAGTTTGGTGGTCCCTTAGATCCAAAAGGTTGGGGACCACTGCTCTATGGAATCGTTTTGAGAGTAGGAGTTGAAACAGTTTATGTCCAGGATGTGAGGGGTCTGTAGATATTTTCACAGCCCTCTTTTTGGCTCATGCAGGATACAGGTACTACTGGATGGAAGGGAAGTTGGTAACAATTGTTTTTTTCTGCATCCCTAATTCTCCTCTGAAGTCTGTGTCTGTCCTGTTGGGTTGCAGAACCAAACCAGACAGTTACAGAAGTGCAGATGACAGACTCAATAATTCCTCTGTTCGAACACCTGTAGCCTGCTCCTTCCTTGATTTTTATCACATTGAATTTAAAAACCAACAGGAGGTAAAAAGCCAGACTGAGTTTTGGATTTCTCCACTTCCATGCCCTTCCAGGAAGCATCTGTTGAAACGAAGAAGTCTTTTTCCAGCCGCCTGCCTAACCACCTCTCCTTTCAGACAAAAGAGTCCCTTGTTCTTTAAATCCCTTTGCAAACCAGGGAGCAGTTTTCTTCATTTATTCCATAGTTAGCATACGGTTGGTTGGTTGGTTGGCAGAGCCCCCAGTACTACAACTCCTCAATTGAGAAGGAACAGAACAATTAATTTTGGTGACCCAAAAATTCCCTGCAACTTTTCAGCACTACTTTTAAAAATATATATATATACATATCTATCTCCATGTCTAAACCTCCCTGGGGAAATCTTTTTCTTACTTAAGGAAGCACGCTGTCCAGGGCTGAGTCGAAGGGCAGGTCATTTGGCCTGTTGGCAAAAGAGTCAGTGGGGATGGAGAGATTTTCACATAAGCAGCATCCAAGGGCTGACAGCCATTTCCAAATCTGACAACCAGGCATTCAGTTCAGACCAGCTTGGCCCTATTTTTGTTGATTTCAAAAGTGGGCATTGGGAAGAGTTTGCCAGTGGTGCTGGACAGAAAGTTTGTAAACATGGTCAGATTCTCCTCCCTCTCCTCTCCTCTTCCCTCGTCTCCCTCACCTCTCCTTCCCTTCCTCTCTTTCTTTCATTCTTTCTTCCTTTCCTTCTTCCATTCTCTTCCCTCTTCCTTCCTTCTCTCTCTTTCCCTTCCTCTCTTCCTTCCTTCCTTCCTCCTTCCTTCCTTTCTTTCATTCTTTCTTCCTCCTTCCCTTCTTCTTCCTCCTTCCCTTCCCTTCCCTTCCTTCCTTCTCTCTCTCCCCTCCCTTCCCTTTCTCTCTTTCTCTATTCCTTCCTTCCTTCCTCTTTCCCTTCCTTTTACTTCCCTTCCCCCTTCCTTCCTTCTTTCCTTCCTTCCTTCTATCTCTTCCCTCCCTTCCCTTTCTTTCTTTCTCTCTCCCTTCCTTCCTTCCTTCCTTCCTTCCTTCCTCCTTCCCTTCCTTTTACTTCCCTTCCCTTCCCCCTTCCTTCCTTCTCTCTCTCCCTTCCTTCCTTCCTTCTCCNCTTCCTTCCTTCCTTCCTTCCTTCCTTCCTTCCTTCCTTCCTTCCTTCCTTCCTTCCTTCCTTCTCTCTCCATTCCCTTCCCAGAATTTAAATACTCTCTTTCTTGCATAATCTGGCTTCAGTTAAAGATTGATGATCAGAGCCGGGAAATCAGCCTTTTCATTACAAAAGGGATAGTAATTCCAGATGGCTCAGTTGGTGCATCATCACACATGTTGATCTGGAATAATTTCCCGGTTGGCGACATGCTCACTTTTTCTCAGTGACTCTGTTTGGAATTTGCTGCATGTTCTGCTCCTCACCTTTGCCTGGATATTCTGGCAAACTGGAGAAAGGAGATGTTTTTAAAGCTGGCTGGATAACCTTCCTCTTGTGTTTATTTATTGATTCATGTAAGCCCCCGGTGACCGTTTCAGCCACACAACGGAAGCCTCTGCAATCGTCAACCCTGCCATTCGAATGTGCAAAAACAAAACACAAAAAGACAAAACCAAACCACATTTTGCTGAAAACAGTAGTTTTGTCACTGAATTTCAGCAACACAGTTCTAGAGGGCTCTGTGAGTTTCATAAACAGAGCCAGAAAGCTCATGAGATTTGCAGCTACCCTCCACCTTCTGCTTCATTGATAAGTCAGCCTGATTGGGGTAGATTGCAGGAGTGATATACAGATATATAATTTTATGTCATTCTATTTTACACATTGATGTATTCAATTATTGTATTTTATCCTATAGCTCTTGTGTTTTACCCTACTCTTATTTTAAATTGTTTGTATAGGATTTCATTGGTGACACGTGTTTGAACCTTTGAATGTTGATATGGCATATAGCCTAATCAATAATAATAATAATAATAATAATAATAATAATAATAATAATAATAATAATACCCCAGATATCATGATTGTGGAGAAGAAAAATGTGTCGATTGTCGACATTGCCATACGTGGTGACAGCAGAATGGATGAGAAACAACTTGAAAAAGTCACTAGAAATCAGGACTTGAGAATCAAACTGCAGAGGCTCTGGCATAAACCAGTGTAAGTGGTTCCAGTGGTACTCGGCACATTGGATGCTGTACCTAAAGACCTAGGCAAGCACATAAAAACAATTGGCTCTGACAAGATCAGCCTTGGTCAGCTGCAGAAGGCCACTTTCCTGGGATCTGCTTGCATAATCCGCTGATACATCACACAGTCCTGAACACTTGGGAAATGTTCGACTGGTGTTTTGTGATATGAAACCCAGCATAGTTATCTCGTTTGCAATGTACACTGTCATTTTTGTGAATAATACTAATAATAATACTAATACTAATAATAATAGCAAGTATAGTACCAATAGTAATAGATGCCTTGAGTGCAGTCCCAGAACAGCTGGAGCACTACTTGAACACCATAGTATATGAAGGATGTACCTGGAGATGTTGGCAGGATCTTCTCCAGGAAAAACAAAGACATATCCTGGCATCCAGTTGAGAGCCTTGCCATTTGGCTGCATCATCTGAGACAACAGTTTTTTAAAAAAGGCCTTTGAGTAGCATTTGCTTCCTTTCTTAAAGAAAACATTTTTTTAAAAAAATATGGGGAATGAAAAATTGAAAATATTCCTGGAGGTTCTGAAAAGCTCAGTTCCAAGAAAGGCAGCCAAGAGCTTTTGTTGGGATAGAAAAGTAAAAGCAATTCAGTTTCATTGTACACATATTGTGCATTGACAATAAAGGTTTGATTTGATTTAGTTTGAAGAGAATGGTTTCACATCAGGAAAACCATTGCAGGGACTTGGGTGCTGTCTAGTCTATTGAAAAAGAAGGATGAGAGGGGAGCAATGATAATCGCACGTCTGTCCAATATCTCAGGGGCTGCCCAAAAAGAAGAGGAGTTTCAAGCTACTCTGCCAAAGCATTTTGAAAGGCCAGGACAAGACGCAATGCGATGGCAAAACTAATCAAGGAAAGACAGCAACCTAGAACTAAAGAGACCATTCCTGCAGTTGAGAACAATTAAATCAGTGGAAACTAACTTTGCCTCCAGAAGTTCGTGAATTTTGGGGGGGGGGCATTCCCATACTGACAACACTTGAGGTTTTAAGAAGATGATTGGAACAACCGTGTTCGATCTGAAATGATATTCAGGTTTCCTGGCCTAGGCAGAGGGGTTGCGGACCAGAGGACCTCCAAGGTCCCTTCCAACTCTTGTCTTATTTTGTTTGTTCTATCCTGGCTCTTGTTCAGAATTAAAAGAAGTATACAAAAAGAACCCACAACCCCCTCCAAAATAATTATTTGTCGTACCCATGGTTCAACTTTTGGGAAAACTTGTGACTTTAAGTTTCTTCTTCATTTGGTTCCCTTCTGCCTTTTTTTTTTGTTTTTTTGCAGATGGCAAATCCTGAATAACCCGGTTGTTAATCTGACAGCTGCCACCATCACTCTTTGCTGGCCATTCCTCATTTGGTCTCTTGCATAGCCCATTCTGCCTGAGGGAACTTATAAATACTATTTATCAGATCCGTGTCCATTCTTCTCTTCGAAGCAGTGTAGCGTCTTCCCTTTTCTGTAGCCCCCTTAAACCCACCTTGAGGTAAATAAATATTGACGCCTGCCCAATGGTTTTAACCAAACTTGTTTCTCCTTTTGTTGTTCCACTCGATCCACTTCACTCTCCCTGCGCCTTTAATTCTTCTACCCCATTCAGTTCATTGACAGCAGCCCGTGAAGTGAAGCTCACATGAGTTCAACGGGATATGGTTGGTTGGGTTTCTGCCATCTTTTATCGCTGGAGCAGCCACCCTTTTAACTGTTCTAGGAACTGATGCATATGAAGATGGCTTACTATTAGGATCCCGTTGTGAGAAAGGGTCCCTGGATTATCAGATCTGGGAAGGCTCCTTCCAAGTAAGTAGAGGCAACAGATAAGAGGAAGGGCGATGTGGGGTCCATGGGAATCCTTGACCATTTCAAGCAGATTACGGTATATGGACATTTCTCCCAGCCTCTTGCCAATTGAGGTGAAAGAGGTTTGAAGGGCCTTCGGTTGGACACTCTTTCCATCGATACACCAGGACTTGCTCATATGCCAGACGATCCACACTTCTCTCCAGCACAACTGCTCAAGATTTCACATGTATTTTTTCTCCCTTTTCTTTTTTTAAAAAAAAAATTTTTTCCTTACTTAATTTATCTTTTATGTATGAAATTTTGTCTTCATTTTTTTATGAGAGGGCAGCTCCTTACAGTGAAAGAGCAGCAGTTTGGCTTTTGCTTTTATTGTAGTGGATCCTGGCAGATTTTCAACACAAAGAAGGGAAGTTGCGTGAATGGAAAGGGTCTTCTATATAAGGGCACTGAAGCTTCCACCTGATTCATGTCCACCTCTTTTTTCCATTCTTCCAAGCCCAAAAACACCAAAAAAACTGTGATAAAGTTTAGGCTGCTGATGAATTAAAACCATGAAGAAATGAGATTCGGTATCTTGAAATACTTATATCTTACAAAGAAGAAAATAGATAGAAGATTAGATAGATATCATATTTATTATATATTCAGCTTCCTTCGGGTATTTCCCTCCTTCATTGTAGTTGTGCTTTTGAGTGTAGCAACGTTTCGGCAGGGAATTCTCTGCCCTATCAGCTTCTATATTGAGTTCGTCTGTGGGTTTCAGGCTATCACAGTCGTCTTTAGTGTTAAATTTGAGGCTACGCCTACTGCTGTGCAGATGGTATTTTTCTCATCTGATTGTGTTGGGGTCTGGCGTCTGTGTTTATTGGTCTTGGAGTTTGCTGTGATTCTGCTTGGACTGTGTTTCTAATTATCTGTCATGTTTTGTGGCTTTGATGGGCGGTAACACTCTGTTTCCGCTATTGGAGGCTTTCAGTGCAGCTTCTTCGTTGAAAGGAACGGCTGCTATCCATAGGGAAGCCCAGGGTTTCATCTGGGTGCCTGGGGGGGGGTTTTGAAGCTGGAGGTATCAAGAGGGAGTCTGTTTGTGCCAGGGTTTTGCCTGGCTTGGGGTGTGGAGATCTATTCTATTTTGAGAGTGCAGGCTTCCAAATGATTGACAGTCTGGCTGAATCATCTCTTCGTGTTCATTTGGCTTTCAGGGTCTTTTTTCAATCTCTATGGCGTCTCTGTATGATTCTGTGGCTTTGGGGTTTTCTATTGTTGGCTAGGGTTTTGTGTGCCATTGAAGTTGGATGTTGTGACCTGCTGGTTTTCATGTGTTAGGACTAGTGAGGAGGTGTGTTCAGCTTTTTTACTGAATTTTTGTGTTCATTCCAGGCAGGTACTGTATTCTTCTATTGCGTCTGTCCAATGTAAAATGTGGCCGGGCATGATGCACAAGGGACTTCATAATGTGCCTTGGGTTGCCAGGTCAATTTTATCTTTGAGGGTTTCTAAGGATGGCGCTATTTTTTTCAGTCTGTTTTGAAACGCAGTCTTGACAGTACCCGCCTGGAAATGAACACTAAAAAATGCAGTAAAAAGCTGGAAACACACTTCCTCACTAATCCAAACCACTCCCCAACCAAGCACCAATGAACCTGGCTTTTCCTAACAAAATGTATATCCTGTCCGTTTGCTCGGAGCCGCTGCACTAAAGCCTCCCAATACAGGAACACAATTGTTGCCAGCAATCAAGGACACAAAAAAAAACGCCACAAAACAGACAGAAAGATATTATAAACACAAAATCAAGCATAGAAACACAGCAAACTACCAAGACCAATAAACACAGACCAGACTCCCAACCAAATTCAGGTGAAGAAAAAAACCATCTGGCAACTAGCAGATAGGCTAGCCTCAAATTGGAAAACTGAAACAACTGTAAAGAGTCTGACTTACGGACGAAACACAATACAGAGCCTGATTGATGGCAGATGGACATTCTGCCATAGAAACCTAGAAAATCTAGAACGATGACACCTTCGGTCTGCATATAAGGTGTATGTAATAGAATATCAATGTCAGCATGCTGTCCTTCTGTTTAATGAATACTTCAGCTTCAACCATAACAACACAAGAGCAAACAATAGATACAAACTCAAGGTTAACTGCACCAAACCTGACTGCAGAAAATACGACTTCAGCAACAGAGAGGTCAATATCTGGAATACTCTGCCTGACTCTATGGTTTCTTCCGCAAACCCCAAAAACTTTAACTTTAGACTGTCTACTATTGACCTCACCCCTTTCCTAGGAGGCCTGTAGGGGGTGTGCATAAGCGCACCAACATGCCTACCATCTCTGTCCTATTGTTTCTTTTTATTTTTCTGATATATATCCATTTCATGTATTTGTAATTATGTTTATAATTACTTGTTATCTTAGAATTATTTGACAAATAAAAATAAACAAATAAATATACATAGAGGGAGATATAGTGAGACAGAAACCTCACAAACACAGAGACACAGAGCGATATGCTGTATCTGTATACCTATACAGTACATCTATATCTGTCTCTCTGTATCTCATCCTCTCATTCTCTCTCTCTCTCTTTCTCTACACACACACACACACACACAAATGTATAATAATATACATCAGGGATCTCCAAACTTGGCAACATTGAGACTCATGGACTTCAACTCCCAGAATCACCCAGCCAGCATGGCTGGTTGAGGAATTCTGGAAGTTGAAGTCCACAAGTATTAAAGTTGCCAAGTTTGGAGGCCTCTGATTATACACATACACAAAGCTTTGGGATAGCTTTTTATCATATCTCTATTTCAATGGTCTTAAATTGTGGGTAATTATCCCAGTGAAACAATTGGGGCATATTTTGATGATAACAGAGCAGGTCAGATAGGATCCTGGGTGTTCTCTGAACTTGGTTGTTTTCACATGGACGTTTCATTACCCATGGTGGTTGTTTTTCTATTGTTGTTCCATTACCCAACTAAGTAGCACCATCAATGTATTACACTGATGTTGTTATCTAATCGGATCATGAAATGCCCACCAGAAAACAACTAGGTTCAAAATACTGCAAAGGACTCCACAATTCAACTCTGCTACAAAGATTATCTTCTGCACATTTTATCATTGCTTATTTCAGCGCCCTGGATTTAGCTGGGAAAGGGGTTCGTAAGCTGGCTCAAACAGTTTAAGGACGATTGTTCTTCAATGTAAAAAAGATGGGTAAATGTGTGTGTGTATGTGTGTGTGTGTATGTCACTGCAGCACTGTCGACTGAGGATCCTGTTCATTTTCTTTCCTCTCTGCATTTGCAAATGTGCAACACTTCACATACACACACGAACACACATGGATATACATGATCATTTAGCTAGTAAAACAATGAGTCATTCTGAATGCAGCAGCAGTGGGCCTCTTTTTAAAACACCTTTGTGTGTGTGTGTGTATGTGCACATATGTGTGTAACCAGCTCTTATCCAATTGAGAGCCCTTTTCCAGTTGCGTTTGTTCGAGTCTTTTAGCAACATGCTGACAAAAGAACGTGTCATGGTGTTTATATATCCCGTCCTCTCTACAGTTTGTCCTCCGAGAGCAAGCTGCTGACCTGAGAACATTGTGGGTGTCCCTATGCCAGTTTCTGTTTGGGTTATCCTGTGCAGCGGTGCTGTTCAGAAGAGACTTTGGGACTCACAACCCGGTGTGACAAGCATAGAATATGGATTTTTATAGGGTTCTGGAGTTCGGTGATTTGAGATGCTCCAGGGGGGTTGTACAATGTAGTGAGCCTTTTGTCTTTTGCTATTCTAATGATGATGGATAAATCCTATTATGTCCTAAAGGCCATGCCTTCTCCTTAGAATTTGGGTGGGGGGATGTAGTGTACATTCTTAATCCCATCAGCTCCAGCCTTAGTTGTGAGCTGTACCTGAAGGCATTTTATTTATGAATAGATTGGTCCAGTCTTTCTGAACAGATATAAAATCTGCATTCCAAAAAGTCAGTCTTTTCAAGCTTCTTCGTTTGAAGCTGTTTTCTTAAGGCAGGAAGACTGGAGCTGCTTTCTACCTCTGTTAAGTTTTTTCTCAATTTTTCCTTTGGGGAAATACCATATTCTGCCCTTTCTAATATCCCCCCCCCAAAAAAAAAAATATTTGTCAGGATTCAGGCAGTTACTACAATTAAATCATAAGTCACACTCCCAAAACTAAAGAGGATTTGTTTGAAGTTAACATTCTACATCCAGCACTAACCTGGGAGTAGCCAACTCTGAGATACGTAATTCACTGTCACCCTTGATCCTGCTTTCCCCCCATCCCTCTGGGTGTATCATTGAACGAGAAATGTCCATAGCCAAGAGTCATCAATCATGCTCTCCAATTAGATTTCTTTTCACAGCAGAAGCTTCAGCCATATAATCAGTCTTTGAAGAAAATATGAATGGAATGTACTTTCGATTCCACACTGTTGCCTACTCTTTGAAACTCTCCCCTTTCTGTTGTCAACTATAAAACATGTATACAAAATGTTTTATGAGTTGACATTAGTACTGAAATTTAATAAAAGCAATTTAAAATGGAATATGATAAAATTATATTTCGGTGTCACCCATGCAATCTACCCCAATCGGTCCCACATATGCAGATCTCAACCGAACCATTTTGCGTAAGTACTGTGCTGTGTTAAATGTTATTTTCAGATTCTGGCTGCATATCAGGTAAGTTATTTTGATATGAGGGTCCCAATGGGTCATTCATTTGGTGTATAGACTGATGTACCTGTCTCTCTCCCTCTTATACAGGCAACAATAAAATAGGATGCAAATGCAGAAACATCCATTGTAGAATATAGAAAGGAATTCCCGTATCTGACCATTGTGTTGAACTGTTCAAATCTTGCTCATGTAAATATCTCCCTAAGAGGTTTTGGCAGTTGTAACTTCAAATAGCTGTCTATTTGAAAAATACTTTTGTATTTGCTCAGCCTTATCAAATTACCCACCTTACTAAAGATAGCTGTATTATTTTGTCTTTCTATATCCTTAATTCTTTGGGCAGCTCTTTTTTTAAACTGTTCTCCTGTTATGCAAGAGACAGGAAGGCAACAGCATCTTGCAAAATTTGTTAGTTTAGTGATCCAAGAGATTTGTGACTGAGATTTTAATTGCTCCAGTAGACATAACTTGGGGAGTCTATCAGTCTCCGTTTCATTGATTCTGTGCAAGTATTCTGTGCAAGGAAATTATGGGCTCTAACAGAGGCTGTGATTCTACCAAAGGCATGACTGATGGGAAAATTCCTTGCCTAAAAATAAAAGTCCTGTTAAGAAAAACACACTGCCTTCTATCTCTGTATTTATGAATATAGATGATGAAACTTTGAGCAATGCAATGTTTGAAGGGAGCTGACCTTTGCATTCTCATGGAATGAATGACTTGGGAAGGATTGTGGTTGAGTTGGCAGCTTCAGAAGAACTTCTTGTTCTGATGTACAAATATTTACTTTTATCTGATCCACTCAGGGGAAAAAAAGAAGATGAATCTTTAGAAATCAAGATTCAGCTTTTTTTTTGTAGGAAGCCTCCCCCTCCTGGCAGAATGAAATATTTGGGGAAATATTAAAAAAAGGCAGGATAAAATATTTCCTCTAAAGGAGAAATACAAAAAATCTTAAGGGAGGCAGAAACTCAGCTTCCCTCCCCAAGCAGGAACTGAGGAGGCCAGCTTTTAGAAAAGCAAATCTGGCAACCCAGTCAGAAAGACAGAAACCTAGATAAGCAACAAACTGTTGAAAGCAAAGTCCTTCTGGGTTCAGTTCCAAGTGGGGGAAAAGACACTGGAAACATGGAGGCTGTTTGGAAAGATGGTGGACAAGACCACATGGCTTGGAGCTCCAAAGTAAAAAGGACAATCACATGCTTCAAGATGTTGGGTGAAGGAAAAGAAGGGCTGATATGCTGAGAGTGCAATTGTTTTATACCCTCTGTTGGGATTTAAATTTGAGCTTGTATTCGAATTGCTTGTCAGATTCCCATGGGGCCATGCAGGGACAACTGTCTAGGCTGTCCTGAGTCCCAGGCTTGGTTGAGCCTTGCTGGATGATGATGTAATGAAAAGGGCTTTGGGCAATTCCTACTTTAGGTCTACCTGGAGTAGATCTTTGCTATGTAAAATAGACTGGCCCAGGCCAGAGTAATGGTCCATTAGCAAAGGGCAGGGTGGGGTGGGGGCTGAGTTTCTGCCTCTTTGAGTTTCTACTGTTCTTTTTAGGGGAAATTGTCTGTCTTTTTAGTATATCCTAAAATATTTCATTTTCCTAGGAGAGGGGTGGGTTTTAACTTCCAACAAAACAAAAGGTTGACTGAATAAGCTTAGGCAAACACCTAGGATTTGCACTTCTTCTTTTGCCTATAGAGCCAGCTATGACCCCTAAATGACCCCAATAGGAATCTAGAAGATATAAAACCCACCTACTTTGAACTCCATTTTGTCAGCCACTCAGAACCACAAACCCTGGTGGTTACTGCATGCTGTCTTTATGTGTGGTTCTGCTTCATCAATAAATCAACTTTCCAATCTGTCTCCATGTTGTTTCCCATGACTTTCTCTCAGCTTGGAACTGAACCAGATGGATTTTACTTCCAACACTTTCCTGCCCTAATTTAGCCAAGAATCTTGTCTGGAAAACAAAGGACAGGGATGCTGCTTTAACAAGCTTCCTAAACTCCTTGAAGGAAATAAATTAACAACTTGGTTGAAGGGCTAATTTTTTTTTTCATTTCCCTTACTTTTCCTGATTGGAATCTTCTGGTGTGGTTTTAATCAAATGCAAGGCTTTGACATTTTAGTTCAAGCCAAATTAAAAGTGTCCACCCAATCATGTTCCAGAAATTGCCTTCAAGTTTATTTTGGGAAGAATTACAAAGGATTGCTTTAATTATTAGAAATTGGTGTACCAAAGACAGCAGGGAGAGTGGGATTAAAAATAATAATAATCTAGATGATTTAATATGATCACAAAAATAATCTAGACCATTAAATGCAATATGAATACAATACTATCTAGTGCTGATAAAGTTTGGCAGTCCTGATATGTTTACATGAATCAAAATAAATGTTTCATTTTCAGCAAGGATTTGCAGAGCCCTCTAGAGGTTTTTAAGCTTCATTTCTCTCTCTCTCCCCCCCCCCCCCCCNCCCCCCCCCCCCCCGTTTTTGCTAGAACCCTTTTGATTCTTTTTTGGGACACAGTAGAATTATGTGCTGAGTTTTCTGAGTTTTCTTTAAATAAATCATGCACAATATTGAAATCCCCATTTGCAGCTTTACAGCGGTATCCCTTTGAAGTGAAAGAGGGGAAGGGAAAATCCATTTAGCTTTATACCTGGTCATTTGTTCACAAAATAACAGAGTAATAATGAACACATCTTAAGCAGCCCATGATCTCTGCCTCCCACAGAATGAAGCACGCTCTCATGATAGAATCAGTAGGAAAAAATTTGGAAACCCTACTACTGACTAGAACTCACCACTTCCTGCTGAGTGGCTCAAAGTCCCCCAGCCAGTTTTCATGCCCATGGCAAGACTATAATCCACTGCTCCTGATTTCTATGCCAGCACCTTAACTACTATCCCAAATTGACTTTCCAGAATAACCCCCAATTGTGTTGGCTGGGAATTGTAAATCCTGTCCTAGTCCCAACTCCTTTGAAAGCCTCATGGTTGGAGAAAGGTGCTCTCTGGATGGTGATTGGAACAGTCAAGAATTTAGAATCACTTTGCTATCAGACATCCAGGTAGCCATGTTCTATAATTCACACCTCTCCTTCAGTCGTGGGATTCAATTATTTTTACTACTGGTTCTGTGGGCGTGGCTTGGTGGGCCTGGCAGGGGAAGGATACTGCAAAATCCCCCTCCCCAACCCACTAACCTGCTTTCCAGCTCTGTTCTCCTGTGCAGGGCAACCAAAGGAGACCCAGCCAATCAGCTGGGACTCAATGGGAGACAGAGAAGGGATGAGGTTGGTGGACCAGTCAGAGGTGGAATTTGCCGGTTTTCCTAACTACTCAAAATTTCCTCTACCGGTTCTCCAGAACCGGTCAGAACCTGCTGAATACCCACCTCTGCTCTCCTTGTTTCTTAGAATAATTTAGAATATTCTAAGGAACAAAGAGAGGTGTGAATAATAGAACATGGCTTTTTCCTATTCATGGAAAAGCTGAATGCTGCACTTGTGGACAAAACTGGATTTTTATTTCAACAATAGGGAACGGCAGAATTCAAAAATATGCCACTGTCTATTAATAGAGAAGGGTTTTCTAATTTGGATATCCATCACCTGAGATTAGACTTGTCGACCTGGCTCAAACCAAATATCGCAGCATGCTAGATATACTGTTCTGGAGTAAAACTGATCATGTATCTGCTAAGCTCAGATCCCCAGTTTTCATGCTGCAAAGATCTGAATGTTCCTCAGATGCTTTTCTTCCCGGCCCATCAGATGGTGCCTCACAAAATCTAAAACAGCTCCTTCTGATTTTTTTATTTCCAGAGTTATCACTCTCCAGCTGCAATACTGTCATATTGTAGACTCTACCAAGAGTACAGGAAGAAGTTCACGCAATGTTGCCATCGTGTGGCTGAGCATCACCGATCAAACAATGTGACCGAAGAGATTTATGGACTGTGTGAGAATGATTTATCAGCCCTACTCAGTACTGTCTTTGAGGCCAGAGCTGTGTTTCTCAACCTTTGCAATTTTAAGATGTGTGGAATTCAACTTCCACAATTTCCCAGCCAACCGGCCAGCCAGCCAGTTTTAATTTAAGGTAACTGCCTGGACAAGATTTCAAAAGTGGTTTGCCATTGCCTCCTTCCCAGGACTGACAGACAGAAACTGGCCCAAGGTCAGCCAGCTGGCTTTGTAATAAAGCACAACTAAAACATGGATGAAACCAGGGGTGGGATTCTCCCAGTTCGCACCTATTCGCTAGAACCAATTGTTACCATTCTAAGCAGTTCGGAGAACCGGTTGTTAGAAGAAATTACTGGCCTAATCCTGTAAGGAAGGCAGGAAGGAAACATTCTGGTGTTGCTTACAGAAACTGCTTCTCCACTAACCCTTATTACATTCTTGGCCACACTAGACTTCCTGTCTCAGAAACTTCTCTGGAGTTATTTTTCCCTCCTTTGCTGATACTTTGCTTGTGTGGAGTGACCATTCAAAGTTACAATGGCACTGAAAAATGATCATTTTTCACACTTACGACCGTTGCAGCATCCCCATAGTCATGAAAGGCCACGGGGATGCATACCTCGATGTGGGTGATGTTGAGTTGACCACACCCAGCCAGTCACACCATGCCCACCAACTAAGCCACGCTCACAGAACCGGTTGTTAAAAAAATTGAATCCTACCCTTGGATGAAACCTGCTGACCTTAACCACTCCACCAAACCAGCTTTCCAAATAACCCATTTTATTTAAAATGCCTACATCTCCATGTGCTGCAGCTCCCTCTCCCAGAGGCCCAGAGCCACTACCCTAAGGCCAGCCAGCTGACCTTGGGCCAGTCTTTCTCTGTCAGCCCTGGGAAGGAGGCAATGGCAAACCACTTCTGAAATCTTGTCCAGGCAGTTTCAGGGTCTAGTTTAATGAAAAGAAGTATTAGGGGTAATATGACAGCAGTTTTCCAATGTCTAAAGGGCTGCCACAAAGAAGAGGGAGTCAACCTATTCTTCAAAGCACCTGAAAGCAGGACAAGAAGTAATGGGTGGAAACTCTTCAAGGAGAGAAAGAACCTGGAATTAAGGACAAACTTCCTGACAGTGAGAATAATGAACCAGTGGAACAGCTCGCCTCGAGAAGTTGTCAATGCTCCAACACTGGAAGAGATTTTAAGAAGAGATTGGATAACCATTCATCTGACAGTATAGGATTTCCTTCTTGAGCAAGGTGTTGAACTAGAAAGGCCTTCAAAAACATTCAACTCTTGTTATTCTGCTTTTTCAACCTTTAAGAAGGGAAGACTTCAACTCCCAGAATGCCCCAGCCAACCCTCCAGCAGTTGAATCCTGGGAGTTGAAGCCCACCCCTCTTCAAGATACCACAGCTCAGAATCCACAGTCGATGCATAATGCTGGAGTCTATCCCTGCCTTTGTGTTGGTGTATTCCCTTATTCTACTTTCTCAACTGTGGTCCTTTTAAGAAAGGTGGACTTCAACTCCCAGAATGCCCCATTCCCGGTTGAATCCTGGGAGTTGGAGTCCACCCCCCTCTTAAAGAGGCAGCCGCTCAGAGTCTACCCCTGCCTTTGTACATTGGTGTGCTTATGGAGATTCTCAGTCCTCCAGATCATGGTTGTCCCAAAGGGTTTTTTTTTCTTTCTTTCAAGGAGGCAACTGGACTTTCTGGTTTTTCTTTGAAGAAGTTTCGCTTCTCAAGCTTCTGCTCTGAAGAAAAGAAGAAAAACCAGAAAGTGGATATGACTTTGTTGATGACCCTCACTCTGTCAAGGACCTTGGAGTTCTCCTATTGAATGACCCAAGTGCCAAAGTTCACTGCAACAGTATTGCCAAAAAGGCTTTAAAAGTTGTAAATTTATTTGAAGCTTCTCATCTGATAATACTGATTTGCAAACTAGGGCATTCAAAACCTTTGCTAGACTAATACTTGAATTCAGCTCCGCTGTCTGAAATCGGCACTGTATATCAGACATAAATACAATTGAGCTAGTCCAGAAGTATTTTACCAGAAGACTACTACATTCCTCTGTTTGCAACAGAATAACCTACACTACCAGACTTGAGATTCTAGGCTTAGACAACCTTGAACTATGCCAGCTAAGATTGGACTTAAGCATAGTACATAAAATTATCAGTTTCTAAGTCTTACAGTTAATGATTTTCAGCTTTAACCACAACAACACAAGAGCACAAAACAGATATAAACTTAATGTAAACCACTCAAACTCAATTGCAAGAAGTACGATTTCAGCAACAGAGTGGTCAATGTCTGAACTCACAACTGATTCTGTTGTCACCTGCTCAAACCCCATTCATTTACCCTCAAACTAACCTCCATTGACCTCACCCCTTCTAAGAGGTCTTTAGGGGGGTGCATAAAGCAAGATCGGGCCTCCATCCCTGTCCTATTGTCCCCAATTACTAGTTCCTACTCTTGTATTGAAATTTTATGTTTATCACTTGTTTCTGTTATATTGTAAGCTTTTGACAAATAATAAAATAATTGAAATAAAAAGCCCTTTTGGGGATTTATTTATCTTACTTATCGAGCATGTAGTAACAGATATAAGCATCAACATGATCATTAATACAGGCAAATGGATAGTATAAAGGGAAGCATTAGAACAGAGACGCTAGCATGTTGGTGCGCTTAGGCACGCCCCTGACCAGACCTCTTGGAATGATGAGGTCAAACAATAGACAGTCTGAGGTTAAAGTTTTTGGCGGTTTGGGGAAGAACACAGAAGTCGGTAGTGCATTCCAGGCATGACCCACTCGTTGCTGGAGTCTATTTTCCTGCAATCAAGTTTGGTGGAGTTTATCCTGAATTTGTGATCTAGTGTGGTTGCTTGGTTATTGTGTGGTTGAAGCTGAAGTAGTCATTGATGTGGTAGGGGCTTTGCAATGGATATTTATGTCTACCTTAGTGGCATAATTTTATGTTCTACACTTAGGGCATAGTTCTAAGTTGTCTAAGCCTAAAATTAAGGTGACCAACTTTTTTACAATGAAAAGGAGGACACAAATACATTGAAGAAAAAAAAAAACAAAGCCACTTGCGCATAGCACACTCTCTCAAAACAATTCTCCTGTGTGGAGCGCATGCATCTCATAATTGCGTCTTGCCACAGTCCACCGAGCCTTGATGAATCGCCATGTCAAATACAAATATGTCACATCACACACAACGGATCTGATTGGCATCGATCAAATACGGAGATTTACAGATTAGTCTTCAAATATCAAAAAGGAGGACATGTGGGAGGATTCTTCTCGAGGGAGGACAGAACTTACAAAAGGAGGACAGTCCTCCCTACAGGAGGACGGTTGGTCACCTTACTAACATTTCAAGTCTTTTTTTGTGTGTGCTTTATCATCTATGTTGCTTGGATTCTCTTCTTCTCCTCCTTTCTCAACCGCGGCCCCTTTAAAAAGGGTGGACTTCAACTCCCAGGATGCCCCATTCCCAGTTGAATCCTGGGAGCTGAAGTCTACACACCCCTCTTCAAGATACTGCAACCGCAACTCAGAACCCACACCGCACAATGCCATAATGCCGGAGTCTACCCCTGCCTTTGTGTGGGTGTATTCTCTTACTGTACTTTCTCAACCGCGGCCCCTTTAAGAAGGGCGGGCTTCAACTCCCAGGATGCCCCATTCCCAGTTGAATCCTGGGAGCTGAAGTCTACACACCCCTCTTCAAGATACCGCAACTCAGAACCCACACTGGATGCATCATCTACCCCTGCCTTTATGTTGGTGTATTCTCTTACTCTACTTTCTCAACCGCGGCCCCTTTAAGAAGGGCGGGCTTCAACTCCCAGGATGCCCCATTCCCAGTTGAATCCTGGGAGTTGAAGTCCACAACTGCCCGCCCCCCCTCCTCTTAAAGGGGCAGCCGCCCCAACCCCCCCTTCGACGCGCAGCGCCGGCGTGGCCTCCCTTGCAAGGGTTAACCGGCCTCCGGCCTTCCGGCCCCCGCCTCTTTTCTCCGGCAGCTTCCCCGCCCCGCCCGCCGGGCCGCCTTCCCCGGCTGCTGCGGCTGCGGCTGCTTCTTCCGCAGAGGCCGGCAAAGGCGAGACGGCGGGCGATGGCGCTGAGCCGCGCCGAGCGCTGCCTGGTGCAGGTGCTGCGCTGCTTCTCGCGCGCCTTCCTGGCGCTGCTCAGCCTGGCGCTCCGCCTCTCCGCCCTGCTGCGCTGGAAAGGCCAAGGCCCCCGAGGATCGCGCCCTGCGCCGCGCGCCGTCCCGCCGCCCGACCAGCCGCTGCTCTTCCTCTCCGCCCGGGAGCTGGCCGGGCGCGTCCGCCGCAGGGAGGTAAGGCAGGAGCCCAGCCGGCCTCCTGCAGGGGCCGCGGAGACACCGGGCGCTTGGCCGGTTGCTGAATCGCCGGCTTGACTTATTTTACTTCGCCTTCACCTCGCTGACTTTGCCTCCTTCCTGACTGATTGGACTTACGGGACTTCCCTTATTTACTTGCTGACTTGGCTTACCTGCTTAACTTACTTTATTTACTTACCTAACTCACCTTACTTTACTGACCTGACTTACTTTACTTACTTACTTTATTTACTTACTTTACTCACCTTACTTTACTTACCTGACTTACCTTACTTACTTTACTTACTTCACTTACTTTACTTACTTTACTTAACTTACTTTACTTACTTACTTTATTTACTTACTTTACTCACCTTACTTTACTTACCTTACTTACTTTACTTACTTACTTTATTTACTTACTTTACTCACCTTACTTTACTTACCTGACTTACCTTACTTACTTTACTTACTTCACTTACTTTACTTACTTTACTCACCTTACTTTACTTACTTACTTTATTTACTTACTTTACTCACCTTACTTTACTTACCTTACTTACTTTACTTACTTACTTAACTTACTTTATTTACTTACCTTACTCACCTTACTTTACTTATCTGACTTACTTTACTTACTTTACTTACTTAACTTTATTTACTTACCTTACTCACCTTACTTTACTTACCTTACTTACTTTACTTACTTACCTACTTAACTTACTTTATTGACTTACCTTACTCACCTTACTTTACTTACCTTACTTATTTTACTTACTTACTTTACTTACTTACCTACCTTACTTATTTACGTTACCACACTTTGCTCACTTACTTTACCTACTTACTTACTTTACTTACTTACCTTACTTATTTTAGTTACTTATTTACTTGCTTACTTATCTACCTACCTACTTACTTGATAAGGGGGAAAGTCAAATCATGAGAAACCGGAAAACGAAGATGGACAAAGTTCAAGGAAAGAAAGAATGTTGGGTGTTTGCTTTATTATTATTATATTAGGCTGGCTAAGAGTTTTGCAAATGGGAAAAGGCCCATCGAGAGGAACTGATAGGAAAAAGAAGAAGAAGAAGAAGGAAGGACAAGGAAAGAGAAAGAAAGCGTCTTTAGTTATGTTTGCTGGGATTTTGCGAAAGGGAAAGTCAAAAGGAAGGGGAAAGATGGGGAAAAGGAGGGAAGCAGAAGAAGGAAAGAAAGAAGACTCGGTTTAGGTTTGCAAAGGGGGAAAAATTCCAATCAAAGGGGAAAGGTGAGGAGGAGGAGGAGAAGGTGAAAAAGAAAAAAAAATGGAGGAGGAAGAGGAAGAAAAGATGCATGCCTGTCTTCATCCCTTTGAAGGGTCTTTCAAGAGCCCCCCCACTCCGATTTGATCCATGGGGTCCTCCATGTATTTGAACCTTGGAGGCAGCATTCTCTCCTGCTTCCCTCTGCCCCATCTGGGTGGAAAGAGGATGTGCTTATTTAACTCATTTGGATGGTTGCCCTGATGGTTTTTATCTGAGCAGTTGACTGCATTCTGGAGGGCTTATTGTAGATGCTCCTCTGGAGCTGGACTGCAAGTCCCATCACTTGGCAAGCACGTTTAGTGGCAACCGGAGAGGAGGCCCGGTAGTGTTTTGAGTAATGCCTTTTATCCAGCCGGGATAGGCCACCAAGCAGTGATCCCACTTCCAAAACATCTCACAAATGTACCAGGGTACCTGAAAAGTGGTTAAAGATGGCCATGAGAGAGAGAGTGGTTTAAATGTCCGCATTAAATAATATCTCTGCCTCCCACTCTGCATCTGGAAAATCATGGATGGAGGTCTATATTCAGCCCAATCCATGAGGATAAATATAACTAGAACTTTTTATCTTTCTTTTTTTTTTTTAACCTTCCCTCTAAATCAGGGGTCCCCAAATTTGGCAACTTTAAGACTTGTGGACTTCAACTCCCAGAGTTCCTCAGCCAGCTATGCTAGCTGGAGAATTCTAGGAGTTGAAGTCCACAGGTCTTAAAGTTGCCAACTTTGGAGACCTCTGCTCTAACTAAAAACCCCTAATCTGGGATTAAGAAGAAAACATTCCCCCTTTTTATAAATTAATTTTTTTCCAATCCTGAAGAGAGAAGAGAGACTGAGCAGATATCTCACAAACCTCTTCAGGAAACTCTGCCATAAAATCCCCCTGTTTAGATGGAGGCCTTGGTTTCTTCTCCACCCCCTAAAGTTTGCATGTTTGTTTATTAAATTTATATGCTGGCCACCTCACCCATAGGGCAACTCTGGGCTCTGAGCTTCTTTTTATAAAGTTTGAATTCAATGTTGCCTCTAGTGGGATGGCCTCACATGTTTATGGAAGTCCTATTTTTTATATATTGCTCCTCCTAACTACAATAGCATTCTCTCCCCTGAAATATTATCTTTTTTTAAAAAAAATGTTGATTAAAAGTTGGCATGTAATACTGAGGAGTCCTTGGTATTCTCTGAGCTTGGTTGTTGTCTGGTAGAAGTTACATTACCAAGCTAGGTAACATCATCAATGCTAGGACAGATGACACTACCGAGTTGAGTGATGAAACGTCTGCAAAAAAAACAGCCAAGCTCAAAGAGCACCAAGAATTCCTTATTTCAATCCTGAGCTACAAAATATTCTCTTTTATCTCTGTTTTATAATACTATAACAAGCTAAAAAGAAAGAAACAGAAAAACAGGAAAGAAAAAAACAAAGTTAAAAAATATATATTTATGACTTCTGACCTTCTTTTCAACAGGCCATTCTTATTCTCCCTCCCACATATTTTAGAAGTCTCTTTGCCCTGTATTTTATTTAGTCCTTGTCTTTCTTAGCCTTCCAATACATAAAACGTCAATTAATTCCCCCCTCCTTCTTTTAGCAAAAAGCCCCTATAAAACTTCTGATATTTCAAAAAAAGTTGTTTGTTCTCTGATGGCACAAGTCAGTTTTCCCATTTTTTGCCTGATCACCTGAAAGATCGCTCCCTGAGATGAGGAGTGGGCAACTCTCAGCGACTTTACAATGGTGGACTTCAACTCCCAGAATTGCTGGAATCAGGAATTCTGGGAGTTGAAGTCCACAGGTCGTAAGGTGTCTTAATTATTTGCTCTAGATAGCCTGTGGTGTTCTTGGACAGCTACACATCTAGGGAATGACCTAAAGCAGGGATCTGCAACCTTGGCAACTTTAAGATTTGTGGACTTCAACTCCCAGAATTCCCAAACTCGGCAACTTTAAGACTTGTGGACTTCAACTCCCAGAATTCCCGAACTTGGCAACTTTAAGACTTGTGGACTTCAACTCCCAGAATTCTCCAGCCAGCATAGCTGGCTGAGGAACTCTGGGACTTGAAGTCCACAAGTCTTAAAGTTGCCAAGGTTGGAGACCCCTGACCTAAATTCTTTGCCTTAAACCCTTTCCCTCTAAAACTTTAGTTTCCAACCTTGGGCTGAAAAAAATAATCCAATTTTGCATAAGTGGCAGAGGAGAAAGGGAGTGGTGAAATCACAATCACAAATAACACTGTTCCAGTCTGACCTGCTTTCTTCATTTCCGCGTGGGGAAAGCAGGGAATTTCAGATGTCTTACAATGGGCTCCTATTTTAAGTCTCCCTCCCATGCTCATATGAACGCCAAGCACAAAAAGCTTAGCTCTCCATACAGAAAATATCTGAGCTAGAGGGGAACAAAAGCATCCTGTATCCTAAAAATAAGATAGCACTATTCTAATTCTGCTGAGGTTTGGTTTCTGGAAATTGAATCTTGGGGACAAGGAATTTAAAACAATTCCTTTTTCCAGTCTGTAAAGCATTACGAGGGAGGTAACAAGGCATTCATGATAATAGCATTCAGGAGGGATTTTTAACTTACCGGTGCGTATAAGTTTATAAGGAAGATGATAATTTGCAAGAAGTAAACAGGTGATTAAGAAGTGGGAGTTAAATCTTGTATTCCTTCCCCCTGCCATGCATACAAACACTTTAAAATAAATATTCTGTCCCTCGTAGGTTTTATTTTACCCTGTGCAAGTAGTCCTCAACTTATGATCCCAATATAGCCCAACTTATGATCCCAACATAGCCCAACATTTCTGTTGTAAAGTGAGGCATTTGCTTAGTGAGTTTTGCCCCATTGTGCAAGCTTTCTTGCCACAGTTTAGAATAATAAAATAGCATTCTTTATTGGCTGAGGGTGATTGGACACACAATAGTTTGTCTTGGTGCAAATACTCTCAGTGTATGTAAAAGCAAAGAGACATTCCTCAAGAGTCAAGAATCACAAGGTACAACACTTAATAATAGTCATAGGGTACCATATATACTGGCATATAAGCCGATCTCGCATATAAGCCGACCCTTAAAAAAATGCCCCAAAATGAGGCATTTTGCAAAAATTCGCATATAGAGGGAAAAATAGTTGCGTCCTCCGTCCATCAGGGGAAAGGCTGCAAAGTCAGGCGAGGCTGCAGTGCAGCGACTAGCGTGGTGCTTGCTCAGGCAACTTGCCTGGAGCAGCGACTTACGCGGTGGCGGCTTTCCCGCGATGAAGAGCCAAGAACTCTCATCGCGCGAAGCCGCCATGCTAAGTCGCGTTCCAGCAAATCAGATTTATGCGCGTAAATGCGACCCCAAAGTTGGGGGGAAAAATAAGCGTTCTAAAGTCTGGCTATATGCGAGTATAGTACGGGTAATTAAGCAATCAAGTTCATATTAGGAACGTGTTAATAAATCATTAAGAACAAGTTACAGTCATACAGTCGAAGTGAGAGGGGATGGGGATGAGTGATTGAGAAAGATTATTAGTAGTAATGCAGCTATTGTAATAGTTGGACTAATGTGAGGGGAATTTATTCTGTTTGCAGAGTGATGGTGCTTGGGGAAAACTTCCTTGTGTCTAGTTAGTTGGTTATTCTTCAGTGTGGCAGCTCTATAGCAATCATTCTTGAGGGAAGGAGTGAAACAGTTAGTGTCTGGGATGTGAGGGGGTGTAGATATATTTCTTTTTGAATCATGCAGTAATGACAGGTCTGATTGAAGGGAGGTTGCAGTAATCTGTTTTTTTCTGCAGTCCTAAGTTTACTCTCTGAAGTCTGTGTTGTGCTTGTTGGTTGCAGAACCAAACCAGACAGTTATTAGCAGTTGCAGATGACAGACTTCAATAATTGCTCTGTGAGATCTGGATCAAGCAGCCTCTTGGGGGCAAGTTTGAGCTTCCTGAGTTGGCGTAGAAAGAACATTCTTCAATTGTTCTTTTTTGAATGAACGTTCTTGATGTTTGGATAAGTTATTGAACGCGTGGTTTTTTTTTAAGTGATCTGATCTTCGCCATTGTACCTGGCTTGCTTAGAGAGGCTGCAGAGGGAGATCAGCATGACGCAGTAGGCGGTCGTAAATATGAACCCGTTGCCAACGCCTGAAATTTTGATCCGTCATCATCAGATGGGGTCATCAATATGGAAAAGAACACATAGAGGGTCACTTTTTCCTGTGCCGTGCAACTTGGAATGGTCACTGAACAAAATTAAGAACTACTTGTATAGGTGTCAACAAAGAACCCTGTCAGGTTTAGTTCACATTATTCCACCCTCCCCAAACCAAGAGCCAAGGTGTTGAGCTACCTAATTTACACACGTAGGTTTGTAAATACTATACTCAAGTCTTCTAAAATTACTCAAGTCAGAAGTCCTAAGGGTTTTCCTGGGTGCACTTCCTGTCACCTCCCATCCATTTTCGTGTTTGTTCCTTCACTGAATGCCTTATTCTTTGTTTATTTATGGAAGCCTGGAAAACATATAAACAACACATTGGCTAAGATTGGCCTGATCTTCAAGGAGACTTGTGCAGCGTTTACACTACCTTACATATTGAGTTCTTGCTCGCCTTTCAAGAGCATTTTTGCATCAGCTGGGTTAAAGGCAAGCTGGAAACAGGCCCATTTCTGGACTTCTGGAACTTCCGGGAGGGTCCGTTTTTCGCCTTCCCAGAGCCTCTGTCCAGACCCTACACTTAGCTGCATCCAAAATGGGCTTCATATAGACTCCTGGGAGGGTTGTGTGGGGCCAGCCAGTCGGTTCAACTCCTGGCTTGGCGAACCAGATGTAAATTTAACACCTGGTTCACCTGAATCGGCCCGAACTGACTGAATCCCACTCCTGGTTAAAGGGAATGAAGCTGGATTGTAAATAGTGTGGCTTTTTCCCCTCTTTAAACGTGCTGGAAGGTCCAAACCCTTGTCCCCTTGCAGCAATACAGGTAGTCCTCGACTTACAACAGTTCATTTAGTGCCTGTTTGAAGTTAACGGCAATGAAAAAGTGTTACTTACAACCATTTTTCCACTGTTGGAGCCTTTGCAGCAGCCCCATGACTGTGTCATCAGAATTCAGATGCTTGGCAGCCATGTCATATTGATGACCGTTGCTAAGTCTCTAAAGTCACATGATCTCCTTTTGTGACCTTCAGATAAGCAAAGGCAATGG
This sequence comes from Laticauda laticaudata, assembly GCA_004320025.1. Lineage (NCBI taxonomy): Eukaryota > Metazoa > Chordata > Lepidosauria > Squamata > Elapidae > Laticauda > Laticauda laticaudata. The sequence goes on along the minus strand of BHFT01028932.1, from coordinate 35,804 downwards.
GGAGGGGATCTGTTTCACTTAACAACCACGTTACCAACTCAAAAACTGTTGCGATTCTCTTTACAACTGGCATGAAAGCTTGTAAAATGGGGCAAAACTCCCTTAAATGTCTCACTTAAAAGCAGACATGTTGAGATCCACTGTGGTCGTAAGGCAAGGACTAGCTGTATGGCATTGATTTATTTAGCTATCTTTCCAGTAGCTTCCTATCTCACCCCAAGGAGCAGGAGAGTTGCCATCCCTAATCCTAGGATAGTCACTCTCTCAGCTCTGCCCACCTTACCAGGTTGTTGTTATGGGGAAAGCAGGGGCCCATCACTGAGAAGATTTGTCTCCTAGTCCCTGTGGGTGCCATTCTCTGAAGGGAAGGAGGACTCTCAGCAAAATTATTTCTTTTATTGGATGGGCAGATTCAGCTTGCAGGAGACAATAATCGATAACGAGGCATTGAGCCTTGAAGAACTTTGAAAGGGACAACTGGACCTTGAATGCAAACCAAGAAGCCAACTAGTAGCCAGCTTAGCTGCCAAAGTAGCAATGTCAAATGAACAAACATGAATGTTGTGTGAACAGCTGTAGACCTGACCAGCTGAAGTTTCCTTGAGGCCTTCAAATGAAGTGCCTTGTAGAACAAATTACCTCAGTACAAACTGGAGCTAGAATAGAATAGAATAGAATAGAATAGAATAGAATAATAGGGATAGACTAGAATACTTTTTTATTGGCCAAGTTGATTCGACACACAAGGATTTGTCCCAGCTGCATAAAGCTCTCTGTGTATATAAAAGTATATAAAATTGTATATAAATACAAGAATCATCAGAGGTTAACACACACTTAATGATAATCATAGGGCATACAATACAGCAATCCAATCATACTTTAGGGAAACAGCTCACATATAAAATGGTAATGATACAAAGTGACAAAGTTACAGTCATACAGTCACAAGTGGACGGGGATTGGGGTGATAAGGAGTGATTTGAGAAGATTAATAGTGGATAGTAGTTTCAGACTTTGTAAATAGTTGAACAGTGTTGAGGGAATTATTTGTTTTTAGCAGAGTTGATGGCATCCTGGGAACAAAAACTGTTCCCTTGGGTTTAGTTGTTCTGGTGTGCAGGGCTCTGAGTGTCATTTTTGAGGGATTAGTGGAGTTTGAAACAGTTTATGTTCCAGGCCTGTGAGGGTCTGTAGATATGTTCATAAACCCTCTTTTTGATCCTGCAGTATATAGGTCCTCAATGGAAAGCAGGTTGGGAGCAATTGTTTTTTCTGCAGTCCTAATTATCCTCTGAAGTCTGTATCTGTCCTGTTGGGCTGCAGAACCAAACCAGACAGTTATAGAGATGCAGATGACAGACTCCATCATTCCTCTGTAGAACGGATCAGCAGACTAGGCTTCTGTTGAACATGGATTGCCAGAGCATTATCATATGTCTGGCAACCCTTTTAAGGCTAAATATAAACTGTGAGGTGTCCTTCAACCAGGTCTATAGCCTTCTTAACTTTGCATTCCATCTTCTTTCCAGGATGCTGAATGTCGATGTAGATTGGGGAGAATTTTCTTTGGAGATTCTTTAGAGACTAGCTTCCTGTTGCCAATGATAGATGTTTGCTGTAAAACCCAGTCAGGAAATAATTTATGTAATTAAAATTTGTTCTCCTCCCTTGCAGTTGAAGTGTGTCGATCTTCTTGAAGCATACATTGAGAGGAATAGGCAGGTGAACCCACTCATCAATGCTATTGTTAAAGACAGGTAAGCTGGAAAAACTTTAACTTTCTGTCCAACAGGTTCTGGGTTATTATTTGGGGAGGAAAGAGCAGACAGGTATGGCTTGTTGGAGAAAACTCTTCCCTGTTTCAAATTCTTACTGTTTTTTTTCCTCTATTGGGGGCTGTGCCTTGAGAATTCTTCTTCCAAGCATCCCCTTTCTCGGGATTTGCTACACCAGCGTAGCAAAAGTAATTTTTTTTGCAACTTTTTCTCCTTCCAAGCCCTTTCTCACCATTTCACTGACCTTGTACAAGGCTGAATTCAAGATAAGAAGATAGGAGCTGCTTACTGGACAAGGGGAGGAGGAAGGCTCCCATTGGGCGTTTCCAAGATAAGAACAGCTTGCTCAGCAATTTTGATCACAATCAAAACCATCCTCCTTTTGAATAACTTCCCATCAATTTCTATTGCCCTTGACCTATTTTCGGCAGCCTTGTTTATAGATAGAAGTAGGATTTCCATATCTGGGTTGCAGAATTCCACCGTTGATTAAGGGAGATGGGGAAGGATTTAACTACTTAGCTGTCATCTTGTGGTCATTCAGATTTTTATGTTTTAGCCTCCCTAATCCTCTTCATTGCTCTTCTCTGCACTCTTTCTTGAGCAAGGATCTTCCAACTTGGTAAGTTTAAGGCTTGTGGATTTCAACTCCCACAATTCCTGAGCTAACATGACTGGAGGTGGAATTCTGGGAGTTGAAGTCCACAAGTCTTAAGGCTGTCAAGTTTGAAGAGCCCTGTTCAAGAGTCTCAACATCTTTTTTTTCCATCGTGGCGACCAAAACTGGATGCAGAATTCCAAGTGTGGCCTTCTTTTCTTTGAACTAGATGTACCCAATTCCAGCAACTGTTCTTTATATATTTTAGCCTCCAGTCCCCTAAAACATCAGCTAGAGATCTCTGTTTTTTACCTCCCTGCTCTTTCCTCACCCATCTGCTCAGGTTTGAGGCTGCCTTGCAGGAAGCTCAGGTTGTTGATCAGCTGTTGTCTGAGGGCCAGGATGATGAAGAATCACTCCAGAAAAAATTCCCCTTGCTGGGCATTCCTGTCACTGTCAAAGAAGCCTTTGCGTTATATGGTGAGTAGTTGGATTTGGGGTTGTTTCTTTCCACTGTTTTTCGACTTTAGTCTTCAACCTAAGGTGCGATAGAATGTAGTTCAGGTTTGCAGGGTGTGTGTGTGTTGACTTTCCCAGGGAGCAAAGAGACAACAAAGTTTGGAATTTGGGGTATGCAGAAAAAGCAGTTCACAGGATACATCTAATAATTTTGCAGTTAAATGCTCTGCAAGATTTTTTTCTACAGGAAAACAACAATTAAAAAAAGCTACTCAGAAGTACATTAAAAAGAAAAACCACCACTACCACAACACATATACATCTAGTATTCCCCCCTAGTTGAATACTGATGAATACATTACTGCATTTGTATTTTCCTTTTTAATGAACCTTTTCGAATGTCTTGCTTGTTTTGTTTTTGCTTAATTTTGGGGAGGAGTCTCATATTTTAGATGATTGTACAGCATGCGAATTCATAGAATAGAATAGAAGCTGGAAGGGACCTTGGCCAAATTTTCCTGCACTGAGTGTGCTTGCACCTCCCAGCTGATTTTCGGCCCATTTGAGGCCATTTTCACGCTGCTGGAGGCTCAAGGGAAGCCTCTGCAGCCTCGGGAGGCCGAAAAACTGTGCCTTCCAGAAGTGCCAAAATGGGTCCGTTGTCTGAGATATTCCAGCTGCAGTTAATTGATTCTCATGATTAATGAAATGTAAGAAGTGGGGGGAGAGAAGGTGGATTTTGTGAAACGCGCTGAAAATGATTTTCAGTTTGGAAATTTAATAGAAGTGCCAGAGCTGTTCCTAATAAATCAGTTGGAGATTATACTTGTCTCAGAATGATTGGGATTTGGGATGCCTAACATCTGTTTTCAGCCTCCTGAGGCTGCAGAGGCTTTCCTCGAGCCTCCAGGAGGGCGAAAACGGCCTCAAACAGCCTGAAAACCAGCTGGGAGACATGTGCATGCGCAGTGCAGGTAAGGATTAGAGCAGGGGTGTTGCATGCAGGGGAGCAGGGCACATTGCATTGTGGGTGCCGGCACACACGCATGTTATTGCGTGCATGCATGCTTTTGGCACACCACAACAAAAACTTCACCATCACTGACCTATATACCATTTCAGACAAATTGTTGTCCAGTCTCTTCTTAAAAACCTCCAGTGCTGGAGCACCCACAACTTCTGAAGGCAAGTCATTCCCCTGGTTAATTGTTCTCACTGTTAGGAAGTTTCTCCTTAATTCCAAATTGCTTTTCTCCTTGATTAGTTTCCACCCATTGTTTCTTGTCCTGCTTTCTTTGGTGCTTTGGAGAATAACTTGACCCCTGTCTTCTTTGTGGTAGTCCCTCAAATACTGGAATATTGCTATCATGTCACTCCTAGCCCTTCTTGTCTCTAGACTAGCCAAACCCCAAACCCTTCTCCTGAAGTTGTCTTGTACCTGAGTCTTCTCAGGAAACAACAACTGAATGAAAAACTGCTGGTGACCTTCTATCTCTTCATACCTCTGAATGGTTTGCCAATTGCACAATGCAGATAGGACAGCGCTCCAGAGGGTTAATGTCATTGCCCAGAAGATCATTGGTTGCCCTCTCCCCTCTTTGGAAGAGNAATGTCATTGCCCAGAAGATCATTGGTTGCCCTCTCCCCTCTTTGGAAGAGCTTTATAGCTCCCACTGCCTTAAGAAAGTTGAAAACATCCTCAAAGATCCATCTTATCCTGGGAACCCTTTTTTTGAACTATTACCATCCGACAGACAGTACAGGATAATAAAAACAAGGACAAATAGGCTGAAAAATAGTTTCTATCCCAGGACAGTAGCTCTGTTGAATTCTACTATAGAGTGCAGTGTTGGTGCGATGCATAATTTTAGAAATCATCCTAGAATTATCCGATATTAATTACAGCAATTTTAGCCAATGGGGCAGCAGAGAAGGTGGGAGGTGGTGAATCTTGATGTGTATAAAAATATGTAAAATTGTTTAACTGTCTTGCTGTCTCTGCCCAGAAGATAACTAAGCGTCATCTTTTGCACAAAAGTCAATAAATCCTGGACTTGTTCACAGTGTCTCCTGCCTGTTGTTTTAACTGAAACGTTGGAATCTCATAGTTGGAACGCTGAGAAACCCTCTTGTTTGTACTTTTTCTACCTTTCCTTACCTGTGGATTCTCGGATAAGGTGAAACTCTGATGTCTTTCCACTCTTTGTTTCTGGATCTTGGTAGGGATGCCCAATTCCTCTGGATTGGTTAACCGCCGCAACTTGATCTCCACCACGGATGCTGTTGTGGTATCCCGGTTGAAGCAAGCTGGTGCGATTCCCCTGGGAGTGACCAACTGCAGCGAGCTGTGCATGTGGTTTGAATCAAGCAACCTTGTCTACGGCCGATCCAACAACCCCTACAACCTTGACTGCATTGTAGGAGGCAGCTCAGGTTAGTAGATCAGGGGTCACCCCATGTTGTGGTCTGCGGGGACGGCGGCAGAGTCGAACAGTGGTGTTCTGACCCAACCAGGTTCCCTAAGAGCAAACACAGACAAAGGCAGCTGCCCCCACCTTTTCAGGTTTAATAACGAATTCTATTCCGAAGGCTGCTTTCCACTAATTAGCTCCAACAAGAAAGAGCCTTGCCAAGTTGAGACTTTGGGTTCTCACATCATGTTTGAGAAACATTGGCCTAAAGGATTTGTTTGATTGAGGGAAGGACGTTATCTACATTTATTAAATTGGGAAACCCTTTATGGACTTTTTGCTGATGAGTTTGATGTTTAGAATGAGTAAGCAATGGGAAGTAGACAATTTATGTGGTAATCTTACAGAGAGGATAACATAAATATACTTGCCACTGCTTTTAAGAAAATATTTATAACCTGCCCTTTCCTTCCTTTATCTTCCCTTCCACCTTCTCTTCCCTTCCACCGTTCCTTCCCTCCCTTCCCTTCCCTTCCCCTCCCCTCCTTTTTTGCACTTACTTATTGTTTCTTTTAGTGTCCTTTTTCCCCAATATATTGTTTTTATCCTTTTAGAATTTTCTTTAATGAAATTTTGTGTTTGCAGGTGGGGTGTGTGTGGTGTGTTTGGGGGTGTATAAAACAGAAACACTGACCTAAATATTTTTTATCAGCCAGGTGCACTTAAAACCTGCTTATAACTCACCTGTGGCCCTGGATATGCATATTTTTGCAGATAAATCAAAAAATTAACATAGGCTCTGAAGTTGTTCTTAGTGCCAAAGTAGTATAACTGCTCTTTCCAGAACAGATGTGGCAGACTTGTATGATACTCTGACTGGTCTTTATTTAGAGTGCCAACTTGTGTTTGTTTTCACGCAGGAGGTGAAGGTTGTATCCTAGCAGCTGCTGGTTCTTTGATTGGTATCGGCTCAGACATCGGGGGCAGCATCCGTATGCCTGCCTTCTTCAATGGGATCTTTGGACACAAGCCCACCACAGGTATTGACTAGTTCCGTGATGGCGAACCATTTGTGCCAGCACGCAAGCTGCAGGCAAACTTATCTCACTGCCCATGTGCACGCCTCACACCTGATTTTCGGCAGGTTTGAGGCCTTTTTCGGCCTCCCAGAGGCTTGAGGAAGGCTTCTGCAGGCTTTGCAGGCCGAAAACTAGCTCAGTTTCATCACTTCCTGTTTTTCCGACAATACCAGAAGTGATGAAACAGGGCTAGTTTTCGGCCTGCAGAAGCCTTCCTCAAGCTTCTGGGAGGCTGAAAAAGGCCTCAAACTGGCTGAAAAACAGATGTGAGGCACAGTGCAGGTAAGGGGGTGGCAGGGGATGGGAGGGTGGGGATTGCATGCTCATGCATAGGGGGCAAGTGGGGGAGCACACATTGCCTTCTGGGTGCTGGCACATAAGCATGAGCGTGCAAGCGCGTGCACAATTTATGGCACAGGAGCCCCAAAAGGTTAGTCACTACTGGACTAGTTATTCCTCCCTAAAAGCAGTTCTAATGACAAGTTTGTGATTAGCAGTAGCATTTAGACTTATATATCACTCCATAGTGCTTTACAGGATTCTCTGACCCATTTGCAAATAGTATATAATAGAATAGAATTCTTTATTGGCCAAGTGTGATTGGACACACAAGGAATTCGTCTTTGGTGCATATGCTCTTGGTGTACATGAAAGAAAAAATAAAATTAATTAAGAATCAGAAGATACAACACTTAGTGATAGTCATCGGTAAGCAATCAAATCATACCAAGGAACAAATAAAACAATATAAATTGTAAAGATACAAGCAACACGGTTATAGTTATAAGTTGGAAGAGATAGGTAATAGGAAGGATGAGAAGAAGAATAGTAATAGTCTTACTAAATAGTTTGATGGTGTTATGGGAGTTCGTGGTTTAGCAGAGTGATCTTGCCCTCAACAATCTGGGTCATTTTATCGCCCTCAGAAGGATGGAAGACTTGAGTCTACCTTGAGCCAGTCAGGATCAAATTACTGGCAGTGGGCAGAGTTTGCCTGCAATATTGCATTCTAACCACAGTGCCACCAGGGCTTCTAATAGCAATAGCACTTAGACTTATTTACAGCTTAACAGTGTTTTACAGCCCTCTCTAAGCAATTTACAGAATCAACCTCTTGCCCCCAACAATCTGGGTCCTCATTTTACTGACCTTGGAAGAGGATGGAAGGTTGAGTCAATAGTGAGCTGGTTAGGATCAAACTCCTGGCTGTGGACAGAGTTTGCCTGCAATACTGCATTCTAACCACTGCGCCCTCATGGCTCTTGTCCAGTTGCTAAGTCATGTCCAACTCTGAAACCCGATGGACTGCAGCACACCAGGCCCTCCTGTCGTCCATTGCCTCCCAGAGTTGGCCCAAATTATGTTCACTGCATCAGTGACACTATCTAACCATCTCATCCTCTGTCGTTTCCTTCTCCTTTGGCCTTCCATCTTTCCCAACATCAGGGCCTTCTCCAGTGAGTTCTCTCTTCTCATTAGGTGGCCAAAGAATCTGAGCTTCAGCTGTCCTTCAAAGGAACAGTCAGTGTTGTCTTCCTTTCTATCTACAAGAGCCAGCAACAGTTTTCTCATTTTAAAAAATGTGACGATAACATACCCACTCTCATAAAAAAAGCATCAGAGATTGTATAATGAAGAAACAATGCATACATTACAGGGATTAAAATAGACTAAAGAAGGGAGAGAGAAAAAAAACTAAGAAAAAAGTTTGAATTAATAACTTTTTTACATTAATAACATTACTAACATTAATTCAGTCCATGCCAGCCACATGACCATGGAGACGTCTTTGGACAGCGCTGGCTCTTCGGCTTTGTAACGGAGATGAGCACCGCTCTATAGAGCCGGAAACAACTAGCACAGAAGTGCGAGGGGAACCTTTACTTTTACCTTGACCTCACCTTCAGTCTGATTATTCCTGCGGTGAACTGAAAGTTGATTGGCTTCCAATTGATTGTTGGCCATAGAGGGGAGAATTTTTTTGACTTCCCTTTCTTTAAACAGTCACAAGATGATCAAATTGTTTGTTTTGAAGATATTGGAATTGTAATGATTTTTTTTAAAAAAAAAACACCATTTGGGTGTTTTCATATACATTGTAAATCACTGTGAGTCCTAGAAGACTTGGCAGTATAAAAATATATTGAAGGAAAAAAATAATAATGAAAATGTCATTTGCTTAATGACATTTTCAGTGCTTAATGTTTGAAGAGATACTGGTAAGGGCATAAATATGGCCCTTGTCTGGGACTCCTTAAAATAGACAGGAATCATAGGGTTGGAAGATATCTTCTACTCCAACCCCCTGCCCAAAACAGGACAGGGGTCCTGATATTATCCTGAATAAAAGCAATCTCAAAGCAATCTTTTAAAAAGTAAAGCAATCTTTTCCTGAAAACTTCCAGTGATGGAGCATTGGCAACACTGGGAGGCAAACTGTTCCATTGATTAATTGTTCCTGCTGTCAGATAATTTCTCCTCACTTAGATTGTATCTCTCTTTAAAAAGCATCCACTTATTACTTCTTCTCCTGCCCTCAAGTGCTTTGGAGTCATAGCTTCTCTATGATAGTTCTTCAAGTATTGGAAGATGGCTATCATATGTCATCCCTCAGCCTTCTCTTCATTAGGCTAAACGTATCTATTGGTACGATTGGTCATTGTACAGTTTAGCCTCCAGATCCCTTATCATTTTTGTTGCTCTTCTCTGCACCATTTTTAAGATCCGAGTATCTTTTATTTTAGGGACGCGATGGCTCAGGGGCTAAGACGCTGAGCTTGTCGATCAGAAAGGTCAGCTGTTCAAAACCCTAGCGCTGTGTAATGGAGTGAGTTCCCGTTATTTGTCCCAGCTTCTGCCAACCTAGCAGTTCGAAAGCATGTAAAAAATGCAAGTAGAAAAATAGGGACCCCTTTGGTGGGAAGGGAACAGTGTTCTGTGCGCCTTCGGCATTTAATCCTGCCGGCCACTTGACCATGGAGACGTCTTCGGACAGCGATGGCTCTTCAGCTTTGGAACCGAGATGAGCATCACCCCCTAGAGCTGGAAACAACTAGCACATGTTTGCAAAGGGAACCTTTACCTTTTTATCTTTTTTGTATCATGGCAACCAGAATTGGATGGAGTATTCGAAGTGTGGCCGCACTAGTGCAGTGTGGAGTGGTACCATCATTTCTCATCATCTTAATGCTTAATCCCTCTTTTGATGCAGCCTAGGACTGCACTGGCTTTTTAGGCAGCTGTAGCACACTGCTAGCTCATACTTATATACTTATCCACCACTGTGTCTTTTCCAAAGATTGCACAATGGCATTTGATCTGTGGAGTTGCAATGGAGGAAGAAAGCACTGAAAGAAGTAAAAAGATTCAGTACAAAAAAACAACAAAGGCCAATGGGGGGGAAAAGATTAATTTGGCAGTTTGGGAAAACATATTGCTTTTTCATTGTGAAAACAACAACAGTGTGAAAAAGGACACACTGTAGTGAACTTGCAACATGTAAATAGCAGTTCTTGTGAGAGTTCAAAATCATTCAGGGAAAGTTTGTAGAAAAATAGCTCTGAGGTTTAGAAACAGACAAAGAAATGATGTATGAAATTGTTATTCTATCTGTCCCTTAAATCCAAGTGTTGTGGACAAAAACGTTGCTGGAACAAGCATGAGAATGATTTATAAGGAAGTTTCACATGTTGACATGTGCTGTTTATGCTTATTTATATAGCAAACAAGAAAGAGAAAGACGAAGTCCCAGTAATTAAAGAAAAATATAAATAACAAAAAAGTAATTAAAGAAAAATATAAATAACAAAAGCATGGCATTGCACCATTATTAATTAATGATTCATTGATTAAACAATTGCATTTCATTTAAGGTGTTGGAGCAGATGCTATGAACTCAACTCAAAAGGCATTTGGTTTGAATCAGAACTATTGCACACTTATACTCTGAAACGTGACATTTATGAATGTTATTATTTATGAATTTTTAAAAAATTAAATAATAATTAAATAATTAAAATTATTATTAATGAAAGAAATGATCCTATGTAGATGTGGGGGGGGGGGAAGAGGTAAAAAGAAATTTACACCCCTAATGTCTGTAGGGTTTTTTTTTAAAGATTCTTTATCCATATTTTGAAATGCTTTTATATTGTAAAAATGAGACAAAGCAAGACATCTCTCTCTTGGTCTAGAATTAATCAAGTGTTAAAGGGTTGAGCTAATATTATATTAAAATAACATGGGCATTTTTTGCTTCTTTACTTTTTGTTCATTTTAATCAATATGATGCCTGGTTTTAATTGCATTCTCTCTGTTAGATGATGATGTTTACATTTTATATATTACATCTCACCAAATATACAGGTAGTCCTCAATTTACAAACTTCAATTGAGCAATAGCACTTAGACTTATATACCATTTCACAATGCTTTACAACCCTCTCTAAGCGGTTTACAGAGTCAGCCTCTTGTCCCCAACAATCTGGGTCCATTTTACCCACCTCGGAAGGATGGAAGGCTGAATTAACCTTGAGCCAGTGAGGATCAAACTGCTAGCAGTCAGCAGAATTACCCTGCAATACTACATTCTAACCACTGTGCCACCACAGCTTAGATAGCAAGAGCATTTAGACTTGTATACTGTTTCACAGTGCTTCACAACCCTCTCTAAGCAGTTTACAGAGTCAGCCTCTTGCCCCCAACAATTTGGGTCCTCATTTTAGTGACCTTGGAAGGATGGAAGGCTGAGTCAACCTTGAGCCTGGTGGGATTCAAACTGCCAAATTGCACGCACCTGGCAGTCAGTAGAAATAGCCTGCAGTACTGTACTCTAGCCACTGTGCAACTGTGGCTCAACCATCCTAATTTTTGTTGTTAAGCAAGGCAGCTGTTAAGTTGTTACTCAACAAATGGTTACTAAACAAGCCATTTTTAGTGGAAGACAACCTAGGAAACGAGGCAACTGTGAATGCCAGACTAGGAGAAATGTGGCTTGTTGTGCAGGACTGAACTATGCTTCTGTGGGTTTATGTAGGTGTGGTGCCCAATGACGGCCAGTTTCCTGATGCGGTTGGGAATCGTACAAACTTCCTATGCACTGGACCTATGTGTCGCTATGCAGAAGACATGGAACTCCTACTGAGAGTCATGGCTGGACCAAACATTTCCAAGTAGGTGGCTTTGGTTGATTTGTAGTCGAGGTAGTCCTCGGCTTAACAACCATTTATTTAGCAACTGTTTGAAGTTACAACAAGGAAAGTGATCTACCACCAATTGTCATGTGATCAACGTTCAGGTGTTTGGTCACAGGCATGTATTCATGATGGTTGCAGTGTTCCTGGGACATTGACGCTCCCTGCCAGTTTCCCAAAAACAGTGTCATTGGGGAAGCCAGCTGGAAGTCAAAAGTCATCCCCACCTCCACTGCCTCTTTTGCTGAGTCATTCTGTTTCTCTGTTTAGGTAACTAAGTATTGACTTATTATTAAAGTTCATTTGCCAATACCATTTTTTATTTATGATATGTACTCTTCTTAGGGATGTGGCGGCTCAGTGGCTAAGATGCTGAGCATGTTTATCAGAAAGGTTGGCAGTTTAATGGTTCAAATCCCTAGCACCGTGTAACTGAGTGAGCTCCCGTTCCTTGTCCCAGCTTCTACTAAACTAGCAGTTCGAAAGCATGTAAAAATGCAAGTAGAAAAATAGGGGCCCCTTTGGTGGGAAGCGCTCCATTCACCCTCGGTCTTTAGTCATGCTGGCCACATGACCACGGAGACTTCTTCAGACAGTGCTGGCTCTTCGGCTTTGTAACAGAGATGAACACTGACCCCTAGAGCCGGAAATGACTAGCACGGATGTGCGAGGAGAACCTTTACCTTTACCCTTCATTGTGGTCCGCCAGCAGCCTGCTGAGATGGCAGCAGAGTCAGTGGGGAGGAACATGGGCCAGTCTGGGAGTGTGGGGAGGACTCGGACAAGGGTCCTGCGTCCAACACAGAGATAGGGCCAGGGCCATCTGGGAGTTATGTGCTGACTCTGGAGCCTCCAGAATCTGGCAGCAGCGAGGCAGAGGAGCAAGTGGAACCTGTTCCCAGAGGAGTAAGGGGAACCTGTGCAGAGCTGCCAGAAGGCAGGAGCAGCTGAGACAAAAGGGGTGACTCAGGAGTCAGGCTGGGAGGTGATTGCCCCTCCCCTAAGGTATAAAGGACAGGCAAAGGTAGAGAAACCTTTGCAGGAAGCAAGGTTGTTCGTTCTGTTCAGATTAAACCTTGAAGCTCGGTTTGGACTTTGTACTTCAGTTGGTTTTTTAACAGTTAATTTGGCACTCTATTTGGCAGCAATTCAAAGGAGAAAAAGGAGGGTGTTTTTCTCGAGGGATTGTTTGGGACTCATTACAGGCTGGGAATGAACATAATTCCCAGCACTGAAATAAAAAGAGAGTTGTTTGGTCTAAGCATATGATTAATTACAGCCTCAGAAGCCTTGGTCAGAACTCTCTTCTTAAAGGATCATGGGACTGTCCATGCACATGGTCAGCCTAAACTTTAATGCTAAATGTGGTCACCTCAAGGTATACTACCTTCTTCTCAAAGGATGACCCAACAGGTTTCAGAACATCTAATAGATGGTATTACCAAGGAGCTGGACTAAACCAAATCCCATGTACCAATTTCAATTGGGTTTTCTTCCAAGGCATGACAAGGTTCCATTATTCTTCATGGCTGCCTTTTCCATCATATTCCTTCCTCTTCAGACTGAAGCTGGATGACCCAGTATCTTTGCAGAATATAAAGTTCTATTCCATGGAACATGATGGAGGCTCCATTTTCCTCTTACCAGTCGCGAAAGAGATTCTCCAAGCTCATCGGAAAGTAAGAAGACATTGTTTTTGGTTGCTTCAAAGCTTGAGTGCCATTGCAGAAATCAGATAGCACCATGACGGCGAACCTATGGCACGCAGAGGTGGCACGCAGAACCCTCTCCGTAGGCATGCATGCATGAAGACCAGCTGACTGGCACATGAATGTGCACTGACCATCTGGTCTTTGGGTTTCTGGCACTCTAGTGCACGTGAAGACCAGCTCTCCAGCACACATATGTGCACCAGCCAGCTGGTCTTTAGTTTCCAGGGCTCCAGCACACATGCACTTTGCCCCCGCACCTGTGTTCCAGTTTGGGCACATTCGGTGCCGAAAAGGTTCGCCATCACTGAGATAGCAGCTTAAATACAGTTAGTCCTCAACTTACAAATTCTCTCAACATTGTTCAACTATTACAAAGTCTGCACTACTATAACTGTTCATCTTCTCATCACTCCTTATCACCCATCCCCTCCCACTTGTGATTGTAGGACTGTAACTTTGTCGCTTGGTATCTTTACGATTTATATTGACTGTTTCCTAGTATGATTTGATTGCTGATTGCACCCTATGACTATCACTAAGTGTACATTATGATTCTTGATTCTTAATGAATGTATCTTTTCTTTATGTATACTGAGAGTATTTACACCATTGTGTGTCCAATCACACTTGGCCAGTAAAGCTCTTCTCTTCTCTTCTCTTCTCTTCTCTTCTCTTCTCTTCTCTTCTCTTCTCTTCTCTTCTCTTCTCTTCTATTCTATTCTATTCTATTCTATTCTTCTCACAACCGCACTGAAAAATGTGACTTACAACCTTTTTTCATGCTTACAACCTTTCCAGCATCCCCATGATCATAAAATCAAAATTCTGGGTTGACAGCTGGGTTGACAGCTAGAAAGTCATTGTACAGGAAGTCCTCAGCGTACGACCATAAAAGGTTCAGACAGAAGCTGATGACTCTTTTCCCTTTCTCCTTCTCTTTGCTATCCTAAAGATGGTGGCACACTTAGAGACGGACCTGGGGATTGAGGTGGAGAGGGTGGCCATCCGCAAAATGAAATATTCCTTCCAGATCTGGTCAGCTATGATGTCTTCCAAGAGCAGTAATAATCAGGTATGTCAAAGGCAAATCTTTGCAAACGTCTTTCCAAAATGTCTTCCCCCAGCCTGCCTGAGTGACTGCCCTCCTCCCCCAGGACAAAGTTACAGGTGGGGCATAGGAGGAGCACAGACCCCTTAAGAGAAATCCCCAAATGAAAGATCCTCTAAAACAGGGGCATTCAACCTTGGGCCCTCCAAGAGAAGATCTGGTATGCATGGATTGCCCATGTGACAATGTAGGACAGGGAGGGAGGGAGCTAACTACCAGATTGCAAGAACACAAGATTGTTGGCCGAGCAGGTAGAAAAATAGCCAGGGAAATGATTGAAGCCTAGGAAAGGGGCCTCTTTTCAGTCAAAAGGAGTGCTGATTGCAAAATAGCAATGGCACTTAGACTTATATACTGCTTTATAGTGTTTTACAACCTTCTCAAAATGATTTACAGAGTCAGCACATTGCCCCCAACAATCTGGGTCCTCATTTTACCCACCTTGGAAGGATGGAAAACTGAGTCATCCTTGAACCTGGTGGGATTCGATCTGCCAAATTGCAGTAGGAGTAACTTGCAGTATTGCACTCTAACCACTGCGCCACCAAGGCTCTGGAAAAGTCATCGGACACCTGGATCACATTACCATAAGTGGCGATAGAAGCTAAAAGATATTGGACAAAAATACAAAAACATGGTTGGAAAAGATGAGACAGCAACATATTGATTTAAAACCAGAAATATTTCTGTTGGGGATTATACCCAAAATACATAGTAAGGAAGAGCTTTACTTAATCATTGACTGCAGTATTGACTGCAGCTAGAATTGTATTTGCATAAAATTGGAAAAATGAAAAGATCCCGACAGATGAGAATGTGATCAGGAAAATATTAGAATATGCAGAAAGGAACAGGTTAACACTCGGAATGAAAGAAAAGGAACAAACTGAATATTCTTTGGTATGGGAATCATTTTATCAATGGCTGGAGAATAAAAATGGGAATTAGAAAATCTAAGACTCGGGAAAAATAATAAACATGAGAATAAGAAATTAAATATGCTAAGAATTGTTATAATTAGGTACATCATGTGTATATAATTAAATATATCGTGTATGAAGTAAGAATAGAGTAAATGATATAGTAATGAATATGTATTAATTGTAATGGTTATTGCACAAGATATTTGTACTCAGACGACACACCGTTTAGATGAAAGATGCATTGTTTATATAAAATAAAAAATGTATTTAAAAAAAAGAGTGCTGATTTATCATCAGCCTATGACAGTGATGGCGAACCTTTTTGTGATGGTGTGCTGAAAATGGTGCATGCTGTTACCCACAATGCAATGTGCCCTGCCCCTCCTGTGCATGCACGCGCAACAACCCTGCCCTGCCCCCTTACCTGCACTGCGCATGCGCGTGCCTCCCAGCTGATTTTTGGCCCATTTGAGGCTGTTTTCACCCTTGTGGAGGCTCGAGGGAAGCCTCTGCAGCCTCAGGAGGCCAAAAAACGGGCCTTCCGGAAATACCGGAAGTGCCCATTTTCAGCCTATGGAGGACCTCGGGAGCCCAGGGGAGGCCATTTTTGCCCTCCCAGAGGCTCAAGGGAAGCCTCAGGAGCCTCGGGAGGCTCAAAATGGGCCAGATTTGGTACTTCCGGTATTTCCGGGAGGCCCGTTTTTTGGCCTCCTGAGGCTGCAGAGGCTTTTCTCGAGCCTCCGGGAGGGCAAAAACGGCCTCAAATGGGCTGAAAATCAGCTGAGAAGTGTGCAGATGCACAGTGCAGGTAAGTTTGGCTGGGGATCACATGCCCGCACAAATGGCTCTGCATGCCACCTGTGGCACGCGTGCCATAGGTTTGCCATTGTGGGCTTATGAGGTACTTAGGAGCCAAAGGCTCGGCAGCACAAAGAAACGACAGCCAATTACCAGCCATCAACACTCCAGACACCACATAAGTACTATGCATAGAAGAGCCAAAGCATCCAATTCCAGTAGAAAGGAGTTTTCTGAGAATGGCCTTCAGCATGGAAAGCACAAAATACTAAACCTCTGGTATTGTTGATTGGTTCCTGCAATGTGTTAGTTAATTGTCCTCTGAAAAGTCAGCTACAGCTGCCATTTTCCATAAAAATAATACTAAGAATGGAGAGATGGGCCAGAAGAAGGAAATGTCCTGGAGATCTCTCCATCTGTGCTTCTTTGTCCATGTTGTACATAGGAAAATCAAACCTTCACTGATTTGCTTGGAGACCATGGAAAACCAGTATGGCCATCATGGGAACTGGTGAAATGGATGATGAGGCTCTCTTCTCACACGTTTCCAGCCATTGGTAAGAACTCAAGACCCGGGGCAGTTCTTAATATTGGTACTTTGCCGCTTCTATTTTTTAAATTCTAAGGATTTGCCCTAGGTAGGATGTTGATTAGAGGAGAAGACTTCCAACATCACTTCTAAGCCTAGAATTCTATGATTCTACATCATGGGACTCTTCTCATCTGTCTGGTGCAGGGTCTCTGACATTGAGAACTTTTTAAGACTTGTGGACTTCAACTCCCAGGATTCCTGAGCTAACATGACTGGCAGAGGAATTCTGGGAGTTGAAGTCCACAAGTCTTAAAACTGTCAAGTTTGAAGACCCCTGCTCTACATCATGGGATCTACTCTTCTGTCTAGTGCAGGGGTCTCTAACATTAAGAACTTTTAAGACTTGTGGACTTCAACTCCCAGGATTCCTGAGCTAACATGACTGGCAGAGGAATTCTGGGAGTTGAAGTCCATAAGTCTTAAAGCTGTCAAGTTTGAAGTTTGAAGACCCCTGCTCTACATCATGGGACTCCACTAATCTGTCTAGTGCAGGGGTCTCTAACATTAAGAACTTTAAGACTTGTGAACTTCAGCTCCTCGAATTACTCAGCCAGCTATGGGGAGGAATTGAAGTCCACAAGTTTTAAAGTTGACAAGGTTGGAGACCCCTGGTCTGGTGAAATTCCCAGGGGGACCTGAACCTCCCCCAAAATCAAGAAAGCCACATATCTAGCAACCACAATGCATGGCATTGCACAATCTATTTAAACATGTGGAACGAATATCTTTTTGTTGTGCATTGGACTTCTGTCCCAACCTGTTTTTTTCCCCAGCCTTAGGAATAACGGAGAAGGTGACGAAATACAATTCCAAGGCAAACACCAAGCTAGCCAGCATGGCACAGAGCCTTCAGGCAGAGGTGGTGGAATTATTAGGAGAGAATGGTGTCTTGTTATACCCTTCACACCCTGTAGTAGCTCCCAAGCATCATGCGCCTCTGGGCATGCCCTTCAATTTTGCCTATACAGGTAAGAAGCTCCTGACCTTGTTTGAATTGCTGCGATTGATGTGACACTATTTGTGGATGCTACAATTGACAGTTTCCTGCTCTGAAGGCATTGAAGTCTCAACATGCTACCATTGGGAAATTGGGTGGAAATGGTTGGCAGAAGCAAGGAACGTTTGCTGCAGTAGACATTTTGACGTCGTCATACCTGAACGGACAAGGGCGTGGGAGTTGTGGTTGCTCCAGTCATGTGGACGAAGGGTTTTCATAAGCATCTCCCTGTTGCTCATAAAAGCAGCTGTGTCCTGCTTCAAGCTTCTGCTGAGCTTAAAAGATACTGCTTTGAGAAGTTGGCTTATTGAAGCAGCTGCTTGTTTTAAAGGCTGTGCAGAACCTTGGGAAAGGAAGTGGCTGCTTTTAATGGTTAACTATCTCCCTAGTTAGAATGTAGCAACCGATGGGGTTATAAGGGGGGTATTTTAACACAGCCTCCTATCAACCCCATCTTTAATCTCTGCAAGATTCCATGATGAAGTTTTCTGATGGCAATTGAGTTCCCTTGAGCCTTGGACTGAGCTATGACAGCTGGGAGCTGGTCCAAAATAGCTGGAGTTTGCCTAGGATTCGCTACACAGGAAACATGAAACTTGATTTTTTTTTTTTTTTTGCAAGCGTAGACTTGCATGCACCCACGTCTCCTGGGCTTCCACACCCTGAAAGAGCCAAATGCAGCACAATATAGATTGCAGTCCCGCTGTTCTCCTGCTGTGGCATTGGGGTTCCATGGAGAAGAGAGGCAATCTAGCTCGAAATTGTAGTTTCAGTGCTGATCCATAGTGGAGTATTGATAATATTCTGAATGAGAGGAAGGATGGTTCGGAATGTATTTTAAAATTGATCAGAACCAGAATCTTCAGATCTTTGGAAAGCATGATTGAAGAAGCCCTTTTTTTGCTTTGCTCCCATCTGGGTTTGATAGCTCTGTCATCTTCTCTCTCTCTCTCTCTCATTCTCTCCCTCCCTCCCTCTCTCTCTCTCCCTCTCTGTGTCTCTGCGTTTCTGTCTCTCCTTCCCTCTCTTCTCTCTCTCTCTCTCTTTCTCTGTGTCTCTGTCCCTCCCTCTCCCTCCCTTTCTCTCTGTGCCTCTCTCTCCCTCCCTTTCTCTTTCTCTGTGTCTCCTTCCCTTTCTCCCTCTCCCTTTCTCTCTCTCTCTCTCGGTGTCTGTATCTCCTTCCCTCTCTCCCTCTCCCTTTCTCCCTTTCTCCCTCTCTCTGTGTCTCTTCCCCCCCTCTCTCTTTCTCTGTGTCTCTGTCTCTCCTTCCCTCCCTCCCCCTCTCCCTTTCTCTCTTTCTCTGTGTCTCCTTCCCTCTTTCCCTCTCTTTCTCCCTCTCTGTCTCTGTCTCTCCCCGTGTGTTTGTGTGTGTGTGTGTGTTATTTCAATGTTTTGAACAATTTGTAAACTGCCCTGGGTTGCTAGGAGTTGGCCAACATATAAAGTTATTATTATTATGGTTCGTCGCATGGTCCTTCAGTTGGTTTAACCTGGATTTGGCATTTTTATCCACCCATCAAGTCCTTCCCAAGGGCCTAGGATAGGCAGAGGTGGAAGTGTTAAAGGTTTTGTTGCATTATGATTATTTATACCAGGGCAGAATTCGACCCTCTGGCAGTGTTGCCCTTTTATATTTCCTCTGATCTCTAGCAGTCATTGGGTCTTTCATGCTGGATGCAGCATTCCTTGCATTCTTGCTTTAAATAAGCCCAACAATGAAGGCTGGAATCTTCCAACTAACTGTATCATAGCATGTCTAAAGAATGATCATATGCTTTTCTCCCCTTTAAGGCCCATTCTGATCTCATAGAGGGACGAGGTGACTCAGTGTCTAAGACGCTGAGCTTGTCTATCAGAAAGGTTGGCAGTTCAGCAGTTTGAATCCCTAGTGCCGCGTAACGGAGTGAGCTCCCATTACTTGTCCCAGCTTCTGCCAACCTAGCAGTTTGAAAGCGCGTTAAAATGCAAGTAGAAAAATAGGGACCCCTTTGGTGGGAAGGGAACAGTGTTCCGTGCGCCTTCAGCATTTACTCATGCCGGCCACATGACCACGGAGAGGTCTTTGGACAGCGCTGGCTCTTTGGCTTTGTAATGGAGATGAGCATCATCCCCCAGAGCTGGAAACGACTAGCACGTATATGCAAGGGAACCTTTACCTTTTACCTGATGTCATAATCTTAGAGAATCTCTTTGGAATCCCTGTGGAAGCTGTAATTGCTTCAAAAGATTCCTCTTTAAATGCTTTATTCTGGTTTTACAGAAAAGTGTTCCCTACTTTTGACTCCTCTCTTGTTGTTTTTTCTTTTCAGCCATCTTCAACATTCTGGGCTTACCAGTGACGCAGTGTCCTCTTGGCTTGAGCAAGGATGGACTCCCTTTAGGGATCCAGGTGGTGGCAGGACCTCATAATGACCACTTGACCTTGGCCATGGCACAATACTTGGAGAAGGCCTTCGGGGGCTGGGTTCCCCCCGGCCAATCTTAATGCGAGTTTCCCGGGACCTGGAGACAAAAGAAGAAGCACACCTCCCCACCTATGAAATCTAGAGCTAGGTGTCTGGGCTTGAGGTGTTGAAGGGCCTTGTCACCTTTCCTAGGCAACCCAAGGGAATAGGCATGAGGTCATGAAAAATGTGTTGACCGGGTTAGATCATTTGCCAGCCAGGCCAAAGTGCTGAAGGAGTCAACTAGCTCTTCTCTTGGACTTCCTTCCTTCCTTCCTTCCTTCCTTCCTTCCTTCCTTCCTTCCTTCCTTCCTTCCTTCCTTCCTTCCTTTTTCTGTTTAGAAATAATTTTAGAATAAGAGAGATCTTGATGGAATTTCATTCCTCTGATAGAAAGAAAAGGAGAAACCAAGGCTCCCCTCTCAATTTGCTCCAAGAAAGAACTCTGGGACCTTGGCTTTGCTTCACCTTTTCAAGGACTTCTTACTCAAGTGGAGGTTGATGTTGATGGCGTTGGTGGGAGAAGCTATAGGCAGGAACCAAGCCCAGTGAAAGACATGTTGATGAGTTCAAGAAAACGTCTGGTAGAGTCTAAAAGTGTCTCAGTGTTCTGTCTAGGCACCTTCTTCTTCTTCCATATCAGTTAGAGGAGGGTCTTTAGAACCGGGAGTTCAAGTCATGTTTTATGTTGGCAGAAGGACTTTATCCTGTGAATGGCTAATCCTTAACTGTTTTGCACACACTACTTTTTGGATTGGGGAGCCTGCGGTGGAAAACTGTACACTTGATTCTCATGGGTCCACTAGGATGAAATATGTTTTGCTGTCTTGACAAATCAATATAATGTAATGTATTACCTGACCCTGGAGATCTGTGGTCTTTTTTATTCACTTCGAACCATTGTCATCTTTGAACATCATCTGAGACTATTATACCTATTGTTCTCACCTAGGCCTCCCCAAAAAGCACGAAGTCAATTCTGAGCCCTGGCAAAAAGCCTCTTTTATGACATTAATGTGAATTTATTTCATTCACAGTCAGCGAACAGCTTGGCAAACAGTCTTGCGAAGATATACTAATTTAGCTCAGATCTTTATCAATCCTGGAATGCTGCCCGGTAAATAGTTCCATACTCAGTGCTAATAGGGAAGGACTGGGTTATACAGACAAATCCTTACAAGGCTGGAATGAAGGAATGAGCAAGTTGTTTCCTGCAAAAGCCCCCTCCCCTTTTGCTTCTCTTTTAATCCTGGTGGGAGTGGCCATTCATCATCCACCTCCCATGTTGAGCCTCTTAATTGTGCCTTCCTTTTGGCAGCTCTGCTCATGCGCAAGCTGGGAACAGGTTCCAGAAGCTCCTCCTCACTGCTGTCTGAGCCTGAAGGCAGCTGATGACTGCCGGCCTGCCCTGGCCCCACCTCTGCCTCTGATGCAGAGCCCTCATCCAAGCCTTCCTCAGCCTCCAGGAATGGCCCAGGTTCTTTCCCAACCTCACAATTTTCTGGCCACTGGCGGGCCACAGCACCCGTCATGAATCAAATGGCTGAAACAGTTGAAGGTGTTGGGTCCTGTTCTCAGCTCTTGGCCTCCGTAAGTATGTCAAGATGCGTTTCTGAGATCTTATCCCCCACATGGAAGTGCTGTCCAAAGAGACCTTTCAGCACTTTATACCAGGAGAGTCAACCTTCATTCCGGATTTTGATAGTGTTCTCACAAAATGACTTCCAGGGTGGGCACCGCCAGCTGTAAACCACCTGCTTTCCAGAAGTCAAGCTGCTGATGCTGGGTCGCTTTGCCAGCAACTCTAACTGACCCTCTTGTCAAGCGCAGAGTCAGGACCACACATTAACTTCTAGTTAAGGTGATTTATTGGTCATGCCTATACAAAGAGTTGTCAACTTGCAGTCAGCATTAAATTGGTGCTAGATAAGAGTCAATGGATATATCTGCTGAAAAAAGACTCTGCATTGGCAACAGGAATGGCATCCAGCCAGTAAACACTCAGTTTCATTCAGTTGCCCAGACTCCATCCCGCAAGGGATTATGAGGCCATTAAAAGAAGATAAGAGTCGATGGAATTCAAAAGAGGCTGGACCTGGACCGCTTGTGGGAACTTAATGATTCCGGGCTGATTCCTCTCTTGACTCCACCCACAAGCTCTTCCTGTCCTACACCCCTGTACTACATCCTCTGATGATTTGTGTTGCTTTATTGTTTTCCTAGGCAGGTGAGCATTATTCAGATGTAACTCAAGCTAGAGCCAGCCATGTTTAGATTGGAATCAGATGGAGGAAAGATCCTGACTGATACCAAAAGATATATCAAGATGCCTACCCAACTTTTCATGCATCTTGCAATTGTTGAGAACAATTTTGTGGAGCCTGGTATTATTACTTCCATATTATGGGTGGAAAAATGGAAAATAATGGCTTGCTTGCATTTACAGAGTAGCTGTAGCCAAATGAACTTGCTTGGGACTTATTACTCAGTGTTTACCTTGTTTCCTTTTATTAAGAGTCATGCTGGTGCAATGGTAGAATGCAATATTTGCAGGGTGATTCTGTGTCAGGTTTCCAAGTGATGAAATCCATTTAAAAAGAAAAGTACAAAGTCCATCTTCAAAAAAAGATTTATTCATGAAAGCATCAAATTGGCAAAGTCCATGATAATTCTGGATCTGACCCAACCCAGAATTACCCCACAATATTACAAGTTAAAAACAACCCCCAAAAGTCACCTTCTCCAATAGAAGTAATTCAATGTTGCTTGATGTCATAAATCTCCACCTCAAGGGACCCAAGCATGGACAGCTCATTTCCCACGGGAAGAAAGATCACCTAGCCAAAACAACTCTTAATCTCCACTCCTCCCACCTTAGGTATGTGGCAAGCCCGAAATCCTTCCCCAATGACTGCCACAGAGAAAGTAAGAAAAAGAATATAGCCTAACTAAAATGGCTACACATACGTCAATTTTGGGCTTGACGGTCTGCTTACTGCCAGGAGTTCCATCCTGATGGGCTCAAGGTTGACTCAACCTTCCATCCTTCTGAGGTCAGTTAAATGAGGACCCAGATTGTTGGGCGCAAGATGCTGAGACTAAAACTGCTTAGAGGGCTCTAAAGCATATAAAGCAGTATATAAGTCTTGTTGCTATTGCTATTTTGGCTATTGTTTTGTTTTCATGGAGAAGCTAAAACTTTTAAGGTGCTACAGAGCACTGTTAATCCTCTTGTTTTTAAACATTAATATGCTATAACGAAGCTGAACGTTCAATCCCATGCAAAATGCTCTGCCCTTGGAGTTCTGCGACGCACGCCTTCCATGTTTAAGGTAATTTGGAGAATATACATTCCTTTGCTGATGCCCCATTTAATTACAAAATGTAACATTAAATCTCATAGTCACTTGATATAAAATTTTGAACACAACCAGTGTCACTATCCAGAGGGACATAAAAAGCATGGGCAAGATTGTCTTCATTTGAATTATTGATTTGTTTAACTATGTTTAAAGCCTGCCTTAATCCTAGCATAGTCTGGGTAGAGATCAACAAACACAGACACACATTCAATTAGCCGTAAGAAGCAATTACCCAAGAGCAATAGCTGAAATTTCTGTGATAGCTACCCTTTCAAGAGCCTGTATTGTGCAAAGGGAATGGCCTGGAGGGATAGGAAAAACCGGGTACCAAAACAACAGATATAAGAACCCCAGTCCCAGTCCAGAACTGTAATCAAAGAAAACATCTCGGACAAGGCACTCCCTGGTTCTCATAAAATGGGAGGGATGGCGGCAGTGTATTTACACTTGCAAGACTGTTACTCTACTTTTATAATAAATAATAAGTGACCTGCCTGCCTAATTTCCTAGTCAGGTCTACTTTGAAGACTGACAGGTCGAAAGAGTGTGGGACAGGCCAGATCTGACTTTACCTGCTTGCCAAATGCAAGAAGGTTGGGGCCAAACACATCTCCCAAAGGTCGAAGGTCGTGGTAAGTATGAGAAGAACCACGGATACTGCAAAACCAATCATAGCAGCATCCTGTCATCTTTAGGTTCATTCCATGAATATTCTACACTGGAGGTGCCCAACCCCATCTGTGGATCGGTATTGGTCCACGTCATGCCAGAAATGGCCGCACAAACAAGTGAAGCCCCATCTACGGGATGCAGGCAGCACGCACAAAACCACACTCCCTCCAGTCCATGGAAAAACCTCCATGGAACTTAGTTGCTGGTTCCCCAAACCAGAGGTCTCCAAACTTGGCAACTATAAGACTTGTGGACTTCAACTCCAAATAACTCAACTCCCCCCCCCCAAAAAAAATAAAGCAGGACAGCCTACATCTTTTCTGACATATGTCAGTCTAGTCTCTTCTTGAAAGCCTCCAGTGATGAAGCTCTCACAACTTCCGAAGGCAATTCTGTTCCATGGGTTGATTGTTCTCATTGTCAAAAAATATTTCCTTGTATCCAGGTTGAATCTCTCCTTGACCAGCTTCCATCCATTATTCCTTGTCTGGCCTTCGGGTGCTTTGGAAAATAGCTTGACCCTCTCCTCCTCTCTGTGGCAGCCCCTCAAATATTGAAACCCTGCTATCCTGTCTCCCCTGGTCCTTCTCTTCCCTAGACTAGCCAGTCCCAGTTCCTGTAACCGTTCACCTTATGTTTTAGTTTCCAGGCCCCTAATCATCCTGGCTGCCCTTGTTCTAGAGTCTCAACATCTTTTTTATTGTGTGGTGACCAAAACTGGATGCATATTTTAGGTATGGTCTTACTAAGGCTTAATTGAGTGGTATTAGTACCTCCCTTGATCTTGATTGAATCCCTCTGTTAATGCCATTTAGGATTGCATTAGCTTTTTTGGCTGCCACCACACACTGCTGGCTCATATTTAGCTGGGTGTACACTAATACTCCAAGATCGCTCTCACAGTTACTGCTATTAAGCCTGGTCTGTACCATAAGTAGTATACTACTATAAGTAGTATCGTAGTATATAAGTATAATATAAGTATACTACTCTATAAGTAGTATACCCAGTCTATACTACTTATAGAACATCGCAATGCACACATTCTGGGCTCCAACACGAGTCCAAAAGCTCAGAAAAATAAACTACTGGTCCCAGTAACTGACACAGATTGGATCCTGAAACATTATCCTGGAAATGTATATCTGCCTTCATTCACAAATATTATAAGGGAAGAAAAAAAGAAAGAAATATTGTATCACTTTTGGTTATAAATAGAATGCTAATAATAGGACTAGGACTAGAATGTTCTTAAAACTCAGCATGGAAGGAGTTGATTTGATAACAGAAAGTCCTACTTTAATTTCCTGGAAGGGAGCAGATTTTTTTTTAATAACAAGAATTCAGGTTAAAATCTTCAGCCCCTTCTGCAATATGAAGAGGTTCCTGTTTTAAGTATTAAGCATTGTGCAGAGAGGGGAAACTGCTACTTCATCATTTTTTTCTATTTTAGAGCAGAGGTAGTTGGAATAAGAATTGTTTAAAAATAATAATCACATCACACATTTTCCTTAGTTGCTGAATCAGCCCTTTTTCACGAGAGACATTTTCCCGACAGCTTGCTGTGTATGGACTGTACCAGTAGAGGCTAAACCAATTTCGTTGCATACATGATGTACAATGACAGTAAAGGCTTTGAACTATGTAGCCAGCATAAAGCTTGGCATACACATAGCATGGATCCCTGGTGGTGCAACTGTCAGGGTTCCAAGTAACATACCTGTAGCAAACAAACTCTGAGGCAGGTAGATTCCTCAATGAATAAATTTATTGGACATGTCATATTGGCACAGGCTGGTGAAAACTGACTCTGATTATTCCCATAGTTTTCACCCAGTTAAAAGTAAAAGTTTTTATACTTTCTCGAAAACAGTCACATGGTTTAATCAGGATACTGTCCAGTTGCTAGGTGATTCCAGTTCTCTCCTTCCAAGCATCTGCAGGAATGTCCTTGGTTCCCAAGAGAAAGTATTTTGTTTTGACTATAACACCCCAATTATCTCTATTCCCCCCTTCCTAGTCCTTTCCCCTTCTGAGCTGATCTCTATTCCCCCCTTCCTAGCCTTCCAGTGTGTCAGCGCTGAAGTCTCAAAATAGCCTCAGTCAGGCCAGCTTCAGGGCTGACAGCAACATTACAGACAAACTCTGCCCACAGCCTAGAGTTTGATCCTGATGGGACTCAAGGTTGCCTCAGCCTTCCATTCTTCCAAAGTCGGTAAAAATGAGGACCCAGATTGTTGGGGACAATATGCAAACAATGCTTACTTTGTAAACCATCCAGGCAGTTCTGTAAAGCACTATGAGGAGGTAGATACATCTAAATGCTATTGCTATTTAGAAAAATAATCCACATTGTTTAATGGTATGTAGGACTGACCTTGGGAGACAGAAGGAAGAGCTGTAGCCCAAGCAACAGCAGACAACAGGCAGCAGCAGGAACAGGGACTTGGTAAACATCTTAGAAGGGACCATCCCTCAGTTTTTGGGCCATAAAAGCGAGGGGGTGGTGGTGGCGAAGAGATGCATTTTCAGGTTTGCAACCTTATGAGGTAGTCCAGAAAAGCAGCACACCCAGCATTACTTGCTCTAACTTTCTTGTAAGTTTACATCAACAGAATCTTGCAAGTCTGAAAGTATATTTTTCACCGTCCTCCCCCACTTTCACAGTGTAAGAAACCGGATGCGTTGGAGGAGATTTGCCCTGCCTCTATTCCTTCTGTGAACTTAGCTATTGCTTATCTGACCATTGCTTAGCCTATGGTCTTTCATCTGTTCCCCCAAGGTCATTCACACCTATCATTACAAATGCAGCCCTGATTTGTCTTTGCTAATAAACTCAAAATGATGGAATTATTCCCCTTGCAGAATCGATCAAATCTATCTCTTCCTGTTTTGAGAGGATGCTGAAAAAATGTCATATGTTCAGAAAGTTTTGTACAATAGAGAACTCTGATGATCCCCGCCATAACTATGAGTGTTGGGCATTTCTCCCCTTTTAGGTTCATTGTGGTTGTGTCTTCAAAGTTGCGTTAGGATTGCTTTTGATAAAGTGAGATCTAAACATATGTATCGCATGTATAATGGGTGTTTGCTTGTTGAGGAGGAACATGGAAAACCATACTTCCACATCCCTGCCCTTGGATAGCTTTCTCTGTTGCCTCATTTTGCCTTAAACTAGCCGTAGTTTAATTTAAATTAAACTATTTAAATTAAAAGTATTTAAATTAATTAAATACTTTTAATCTGAAAATGCCTGACATCCAGAAAAAAAAAAAGAACAAATTGAAGACAGGGCAGAGATGAATGTGATTATGGGGAAGGGAACTCAAGCAACAATAAGGTACTCCAACATACCAGGTCAAGATGGATGAGGATTTGAGGTCATCTGTCATTCTCACTTCTCACAGATGAACCACAAATGCACGTCTAGAGGGAAAATGAGTCTTTCAACATTGAGGATGACAAATGAGTTTCAAAAGAACTTCCATAACTTTTCTGAACAAGTTCACGCAAGCCTTTTTCTGGTTTCCTGCAATCAGAAACATTACAGAAAAGTTAATCCTGCCATAGCGGAATAATTAGGGAGGAGGAGGAGGAGGAGGAGAAGAAGAAGGAACAAGAAGAAAGAAGAAGGAGAAGGAGGAAGATGAAAAGGAGGAGGAGGAAGAGAAGGAGAAGAAGAAGAGGAGGAGGAAACAGAAGGAAGAAGAAGGAAGAAGGAAGAAGAGGAAGAAAAGGAGGAGGAAGAGGAGGAGAAGAAGAAGATGGAGAAGAAGAAGAAAGGTGCACAATGAAGTTACCACAGCTGAACTTTGAGGCAGATGTTTTGGGTTCAGCTACCAAATGAAGCAGAGTTGGACTCCAGTATGAAAAAATAGAGATGTGTGGTCTTTTATAGAGTCCCCATCCCAGATCCAAGATCTAGTGATCAAATCCCACTGCGACCAGAAGTGTGGGATGGAGGGAAATAAGAGATGACAGATGCCACTTTGGGGTCATCCAACCACAATATGGATCTTCCAATATTGTTTGTTCATTGCGTAATAACACATTTTGGAAACATACACACACTCAAACCAATCAATAGTAAAGGATCCATCAGTCAAAAACCACACTGCAGGTCAGCATTTTTTAATCCAAGTAGAAGATTCTGGGAACGTTACTTAACTGCTGTGATACATCTATACCAGTGAAGTTCAGAATGGTTCAGGCAACGTTTTTTTTTTCCCTGTTAGATTGTATGGATGTGAAAGCTGCACTTTGAAGAAATGAGATAGAATGAGCAATTGAACTCTGGTGCTAGAAAAGCATCCAGGAAAACAAACAAATGGGTCAGAAATCCTCTGTAATTCTCACAGGAAACACTAATGATCAAGGCAATGTAATATTTTTGATATATCATGCGGAGATACAGTTTCCAGTTAATCACTGTTGGAGAAGTCAATGGAAAAAGAGGAAGAGACAAAAAGCAGCAAAGAGATCATCATTAGCAAATCTAAAAGGTTACATTGAAGACAGATCATTCTGGAGAAATATTTGGAATAATCACCAACACTAACACAATCAATGCATCAATAGAAGCCAACAAAGGCAGTCAATTAATGTCTTCCGGAAGTGATCAAGACTGAGCCCTTCAATAGAATCACAGCCCAGTTACAACAATTGTAATATCTGGAATCTACACCAGTCTAACAAACCCTCCTTTTATAGCTTATGCATCATTTCACAACTCTACATGTTGTGGGATCTGTTGAAAGATTCATGATTCCAACAAAGCTTTATTAAGACGTGGGAATGAAATAGATCACTAAGGGAGAGATATTAGAAGGATGTTCCTCCTTTTTTTTAGGAAAGGGAAGATGATTTTTGCACAGAAGTAGTATGTAAAAAGGAAATGCTGATTAGTTACTCATACCTAAAGAAAGCTGACATCCATTTCACTTTCAGTCCCATTCAGCCCAGGCCAAAACCATCCATTTCCAAAAGCATTTGACGTCAATTTACTGTTTCTATTCCAAGTTTATCCAGATTGAAATAAACAGCGATGAAGTCTCCAGCCCAGGCCAAATATTTATCAAGGGCTACCTGTTCAAGCGATGATATAACCGAAGCACAAAAGGGGAGGGTGGAAATGATGCACTAGGATGACAAAATGTGCAATAAGGCTTGTTGGTTTGTTACTGAAGTGGATGGATGGCTTTGACAATGAGAGTCATTTGCAAGTTGATGATAACATATTGATCCTCCTGCAGAGATGGATGGATGGAGAAGGTATAAAAGGAGATCCCTTCTGCTCCTGAGTCTGATGACTGATCCAAGCTGCAGAGGCATCAAAAAGAAACAGTGATGCATCCCCAGATATTGTATGTCCTGTTTATGCTTTCAGCAGGCTGCTGTATGAATGCTTACCCAGTTTATCCAGATATTGATGGCATGCAAGGTAAGGGCCTTTGCTTATCATGAATCCAAATGTCGTATTAGCTTTCAAGTGCAGAAGGTGTAACAAGAACTTGTTGGATCTTCTCCCATTGGCTGCCCTCCATCTGGGAACTAAGGGGTTTGTTCTTCCAAGATATCTGGAGGATGATCGGTAGGGGAAAATGGGTCTTGGGCACTCTCTGCTTTGCTAAAATGGCCATGAATTTGGGGAGTCTATAAGTTAGATCAAAGGTCTTCAAACTTGACAGCTTTAAGACTTGTGGACTTCAACTCCCATCATTCCTCCTCCAGTCTTGTTAGCTCAACAATTCTGGGAGTTGAAGTCCATAAGTCTTAAACTTGCCAAGTTTGAAGACCCCTGAGTTAGATTATACATTCAACAATGTTATTGCATCCAAGCAATTGGCTTCAGTATTGTACAACCAAGTCCCATGTTGGAGAAATTAAGCCAGCCTCCAGGCTTTGTCTACTTCAGCTATAAAATTATCTAATGCAAAGATATATTATTAAAATATATGGATGAATTTATGGAAAAATACTTCTGGGTGTCTACCCACACAAGAAGATGACCTAGGAAGACTGGTGGTTTTTATTGTGGTTCTGGACCCAGTGTGAATTTTTTCTTTGGATTCTTCCAGATGACGAAAATTGGCTCAAATTTATCCCAGTCTTTGGTCCTCCATGGAGTTCATCTCTAGCTTGGGCTGATATTATTACCAAGACATTATTTCCTGATAATACCATAAGATCAAAATAGAGTCCTTCAGCTTCTATTTTCAGTATTGTCCATTTGTGTACTGGTCTGTCTACTTCTTCTTAAGATGTTTGTAGAGTTGGAAACCATCCCACCCCATCACTTCTGCTCAGATTTTGTGCCTACAGATTTTAACTTGGTAGACAATACAATGAGCTTCGTACCTGATGATGTACCTTCTATTGGGCTTCGTCAACCTCGGAACATGAATTCAGCTCACTCTGTTCTGGAAGAAGAAACTAATCAGATCCAGAAAGATAGATGGTGGAATGGTTAGTGAAGATGAAAGGTTTACCATCTTCTCCTTCCCCTTCCTCCTCCCCTTCCTTGTGACAATGCACGCAATGTGTTGAACAAGATTGCATCTTAATCTCAGTCCTCATTGCATTTCCATCTTCAGTATCTAGTTTAGAATGGGTTTTTTTTTCTGAATTAACTAAGGGACATCCTTACTGCATAATTCATTTTCTCTTTACTGAAGGAAAGCCACGAATTATTTCCATGCTAGTGTGAGAATCAAGGATGTAGCTTATTGATCTATTAGATTCAATAAGTCCTATGGGTGATAGCAGGCCCCAGAAGAA
Organism: Laticauda laticaudata; assembly: GCA_004320025.1. Taxonomy (NCBI): domain Eukaryota; kingdom Metazoa; phylum Chordata; class Lepidosauria; order Squamata; family Elapidae; genus Laticauda; species Laticauda laticaudata. Next base: position 4,902 of record BHFT01028932.1, on the reverse strand, counting down.
ATACGAACCAAAGTTTTCAGCTAGGATGGTTTTAAAATATACCAGAACTATTTGTAATCCTGCTGAGCCGTTGCTAACTGTGAAAACATATTTTTGCAAAGTATGCACTTGGATGGATAAGTTTAAAACAGAAAGAATGAAATTGTAGGAAATGAGGAACTGAAAGTAATGTACACAGGAGGTTACAGAAAGTGACAGATAGTGAAGTATAAAGGATAGGGTTGAAGACCAGCTCAGGGCCCTTTGATTTATGGCAGTCCTTGCAGGAGCTGTTATTGGACCGCATTGCAATGGCTTATTAATGTATGTATATTATTCCATTATAGCTTTTATATCTATTCATTTCTTATGTTCCAAATTATTAAGAACAATAAACCTCTGATCTTAAAGTAAGAATTTTTGTTTGTGTTGCTGTCTGTTTCCTCTTGGTATTTTTTATGACACTAGATACAATTAGCTATTTATTTGTACATGTCCTTCTGCATCATAAAACCACTTACAAAGTAGTTTTGTTTCTGCTCTTAAGTTTTTCACGTTCTTACAGTTACTCTTACAACTAAAAAATGAATCGACATTTGAAAGGAATGGTGTTTGATTTAATTTATCAAGGGAGATCTGAATTGATACCTGATATCGTTTTCTCTTCCTTTCCTTCTTTCCCTTTCTTCCCACTTTTCAAAGTCAATTATAAATATGATAATATCCATTCCCCCAATATATTCTGCTACATTCTTACATACAATGTTGATCTTAGACACGATAATTGCATGATTATTAACAAGGAACTCTATTCAGAAAGTTTGTGTTAATAGTAGTCAGTCCACCCATTTCAAATATATGTCTTCAATTGTGTTTGGATGGGGCCATTCCTAATGGCATAGAACAAAGTTGGTCAATATGTCTATCTTAGTTTTCCAAGACTTTATTTACTAATAAGAACATAATTTTATGAAACCTTCTTAACAAATGTTACTTATTCAAATACAAGCATAATCAAGATGAATAAATCCATAGATTTCTTGAAATTTGCATTAGCATAACAGTGGTGGGCCAACTCAAATGTCATCCAATTGTACCTATTTCCAGGAGCTCTTCATCACTGTATGGAGCAATTTCAAAAAATCAGATGCAATCAAAAATGTTTGAGAAAAAAAAAACATGCAATCAGCAATTCAGAGGCTTAAAGTAGAAAGAGGAAGGAGCTAGCAAGGCATTCATATTCAAATCTATTTGTGGATTTGATGGAGTCAAATGACAAATGCATAGATTATAAAGCATTCCACTAATATTGCCCACCTTGTCTTCGCTCTCTTTTGTCCTTGCAAAATGTCCATGCAACATTTCAATGGTGTACATTTTCATTTTCTCTCTTTCTTCTTCTCTGTTTGGGGAGATAACTATTTCTGGATCTCTTTGTCTCTTTGTAGGAGGGAAGGAACCAAGCCAGGACGATTCCCCTTCAAATCTGGTGAGTGTTCTAGGCAGTCTGTCCAATTTGTTGTGTGTGAACAGGACTAATGTACAGAGTGCACCCATCTGCTGTATGTATGCACAGACCAAGTTATTGCCCGAAACTACCGAAAATGGCTGAACTTGTAAAATTTATTTTGCTTCATTTGCTCATTCTTTCCAATCATAAGTTCCTTTTGTCTGGTCTTGTTTGGATTTGAGGGTTTTTTTTTAAATTGAAAAATGCATATGTGTAGAATTCTGTGCATATTTCTCCAAGCTGGTGTTTCCTCACTTGCAAGATTAGCCAGTGTTCATGAGTTTTACAGATAATTCCACCCACCTATCTCTCATGTCTGGAACACATATTTTCACCAAAGATGCACCTTCTGTTGATAGAACACATTACAAAATCCAGAGTAGTGCAAATTCTGTTTCTCCCTTAAGAAAGAGGTTTAATAGGGTCATGTTCCTGCAATAGAATTCTTTATTGGCCAAGTGTGATTGGACACACAAGGAATTTGTCTTGGTGCAAATGCTCTCAGTGTACATAAAAGAAAAGATACATTTGTCAAGAATCATAAAGTACAACACTTCATGATAATCATAGGGTACAATAAGCAATCCAATCATACTAGGAAACAGTCAGTATAAATTGTAATGATACAAGTGACAAAGTTACAGTCATACAGTCACAAATGGGAGGGGATGGGTGATAAGGAGTGATGAGAAGATTAATAGTAATGCAGACTTTGTAAATAGTTGGACAGTGTTGAGAGAATTATTTGTTTAGCAGAGTGATAGCGTTTAGGGAAAAACTGTCCCTGTGTCTAGTTCTGGTGTGCAGGGCTCTATAGCATTGTTTTGAGGGAAGAAGTTGAAACAGTTTATGTCCAGGATGTGAGGGGTCTGTAGATATTTTCACAGTCCTCTTTTTGACTCATGTGGTATACAGGTCCTTGATTGAAGGCAAGTTGGTAACAATTGCTTTTTCTGCAGTCCTAGTTATCCTCTAATGTCTGTGTCTGTATTGTTGGATTGCAGAGCCAAACCAGACAGTTCTAGAGGTGCAGATGACAGACTCAGTGATTCCTCTGTAGAACTGGATCAGCAGCTCCTTGGGCAGTGTGAGCTTACAAAGCCGTTGGTCATCGTAACAATATTATTATTATTTTTAGATTGAAGATGTCAAGACAATACTATGGAAACTGGAAGCTGCAGATAAGCTCCGGACCCAAGCTTTTGTCAAAGCAGATCAGTCTCCTCAGAAACCAAACAAGAGAGGTGAGCTAGATTGGGCCTCAATCGCCTTCTCCAACGGAGTTGAGTTCAGTCACTGGAGACTTCATAGACAAATCCTTGAGCTGGTTTGTCATTGCTTTCTTGCAGGATGTTTCCCACCCCCCAGCTCCCCAAATTAGTCTTCTGTCAACTAAAAAATACTTCTTTGGTCTTTTTAGTTGGCAACAGAAAAGGAATGGGGAAAGTAGTACATTCCTTAAATGCTTCAGATAATTGCTAGGCAGCCGAAGCTGTTGGTGCACAAGATTGTTACTGGAGAGCATGATTGATGACTCTTGGCTATGGATGTGTCCCATTGGAGAATATACATCCAGGGTGTGGGGGGAAGACCAGGGTCAAGGGTAAAATGAATGATGTGTCTTCGAGTTGGCTGCACCCAGGTAATGCCGACATGTCACTCCTACTAAATCATATTTTTTTACTCTAAGAGATGTGGCTAGAGACTTATGATTTGAATATTGTTGGAGCTTTGACATCTTCAGCTCTTGGACTTCCTGCTGGTCTCCCACCCACACTAAACAAATCCTGATCTTGCTTAATTTTTTTTGAGATCAGTTAAAATTAGCTTGGTTCTTACCCCAGTTGAAGAACTCTATGGCCCATATAGAATAAGGATGGGCAATCCATAGCTATGGACACTGAGGTTACCCTACCTCTCCAAAGCTTATTTTCAGACTCCAAAGAATCTTGATATTGTAGCACAAGCAAAACATTTGCACTGGGAAGATTTTTTTTACAAAAAATAAAAATTCAATTCTTAAAAATACGAGGGGAAAGGATATTCTACACCCCTCAATTGAAACCATGCATGTTTCTTTTTTAAAAAAATATGCCCCAAACAAATACATAGAGCTGCCAATTATTTATTACTCCTTTAGTAGAACCTATACATGGTTGCTAGAGGGACATAGGATGATTATGTATATCATGCCTGCATCATGTAATTGATAGGACTGACATATTGGATCAAATATCATGATTTTAATTGCACCAGCTGTTCAATGAGATTATGACTCATGTATTGTTAGAGTTAGAATTCTTTATTGGCCAAGTGTGATTGGACACACAAGGAATTTGTCTTGGTGCAAATGCTCCCAGTATACATAAAAGAAAAGATATATTCATTAAGAGTCAAGAATCATAAGGTACAACACTTAATGATAGTCATAGGGCACAATAAGCAATCAAATCATACTAGGAAACAGTCAGTAAAAATCATAAGGATACTAGCAACAAAGTTACAGTCATACATTCATCAGTGGGAGGGGATGGGTGATAAGGAGTGATGAGAAGATTAATAGTCATAGTCGTGCAGACTTTGTAAATAGATGGACAGCGTTGAGGGAATAATTTGTTTCGTAGAGTGATGGCATTTGTCATCCTAATGTAACTGTAGGTTGACATGAACACTGCTGATTGAGTCACCTTTTGCCCAAATTAACAGTTTTAGTGGTGGGGTGGGGAGGTGACTTCATGGGTGGAAACATATTTGACCCATGAATGAGGATAAGATTGGGGGAGAATTCAGGGGGATTGATGGCTTTGATTTATATCTCCCCATAGGAGAGCTTCCTCTATCATAATACTCTTCCAATGTATGGACTCCAATCCCTTAATCCTCAGCCAACCAGAATAGAAGGTAGTTAGAGGACAAAGAGAATTCATAATACTGCAACTGTAACAGCAGAAGCCTTCTAAAGGGAGAGAACACAGACCTTGCTGTTAATACATTTTATCTATTTCTTTTTTCAGCTTGTTTCTGGAAGTACTGTGTCACCAACTGAACTTGGGAAATAGCTCTGCCTCGTCTGCTCAAACTACAATTTTCAGCCCTCCCCCCAAAGAGAACATCTTCAGATCAAGCGTTCCAGAAAGTGGGTTTTCACTTTTGCAGCCACTCCTCACTTCCCCATCCAATCTAGATGAGCAACGTCATGTGGATCAAGATTAAATATTTTGCATTGCACTATAAATAAAACACTTCTGATCTCTGTGAGTTTCAGTTTGCTTCCTGTTTCTTCAGCAATGTTTTAGTTTTATCGGGTAGGGTTCCTATCCCTATGCCCAACCCTCTCCCCACAAATAATTTATCCAGACTTTGGACCGGCTGGGTTATCTCAAAACAGAGTTGGCCTAGGTGAAGCTATTACG